>MU225713.1:1647534-1678948 GCA_018584345.1 Thuja plicata | reverse complement strand
TTAACCGGCCAGCTTTATACTGCAGTACCAAAGTTTTGTGGGTACCATCCCCACCCCAGTTTTACTTTCTATTTGGAAGGTTTCTGGGTTACCAATCTTTGTGTTATGTGTTATGAATGTTTACATTTTCATGGTTGCAGTAGAGTAAATGAATAAATGGTTAGAAAATATAAAAGTGCAGAAATGTATTAAAGTTTTAAGTGTTACTGATTCACCCCTCCCCTCTCAGTAACTCTGTTAATCCTGAATATTTCCAACATCACTTTCATGATTACAAAACACATCATCCCCACTTGACACATCCCCATCATATTTATTTATATCATTCTCAATATTTGTATTACTTGGCACAACCGCATGTGTAACCTCAGATTTAGGATCTTCAATATTTCTTATCCACTTTGTGGTATGATCAATATATTTTACCCTTAAGGAAGCTTGTCAATCAACTAGCTCAGCAATACAAAGTTCCAAAAACAAATTAATCTAAACTACCTCCTGAGGAGAAAACGAAATATAAAAATTCCCTATTGTAGCCGAAAACCTCTTATAAAAAGAAGTGCAAATTCTCCGAGCATTATTTTCATTGTTCTTTGTAGTGATAAAATGACTTGTTATTGGATTTTTTGTTCCAAAATTTTTACTTCCACAAGAACCTCCTAGCTTCAACCTCCTCCACCACAAGTACAGTGTACTCCGTTGTCAACGATTCTTTCTGACTCCCATGAGTTCGAACATTGAACCTCCTAGTTAGTGAGGCCCACAGCCACCACTAGCGTTGTGAGCTCATGCCTAAAGGGTTTGTGGTGACCTTGATGAGACTTGAACCAAAGTTGATGCGTAGCATTGGGATCATTATCCTAACACTACACCTCACGACTCCCCTTCACACCAACTCGGCTACTCACGCGCCCTTAAAAGGGTTTTTGGTGACCTTGATGAAACTCGAACCAGAGTTGATGCGTAGCACTGGGATCATTAGTCTAACACTGTGCCTCACGACTCGCCTTTGCACCAACTCGGCTACTCACGCGCCCTTATTATACTTGTAAAATTGGAAATAGAAATAAGTAAATATTTTAACACCTTTGTTATGTTAGACAAGATCAATCAAGAACAATATGAATAGAGATAATGGACGTTGGATACTTCCCGCTCGTGGATGCTTCAAAATGAATTTTGAAAGTGCCTCACAAGGGAATATGGGCACTTCAGGGGCTGGGTTCATTGTCCAAAATTGACAAGTTTGGACATTGAGGGCGAGACCCTCAACGTTATCAAAGCAGTAACTACTGGGAAAGAACCAAGATGGGAAAGTATGTGATTGATATTTACAAATTGCATCTAATTGTTTAGAGTGATGAGGGGACCTCTAAGATTAAATATTTATGGTTCTTCTGATAAGATTTTGGCAGATTACATAAAATTTAACCTTAATAGCATTTATTAGTCCCTCTCCTTGCAAATATAGTATGCAACAATTATTGAATGAATAGGTTGCTAATTATGCATTACTTAATGTCTTAGAAGGTTAGGTAGATGTCAATAGAAACTTGTGATTTTTAGCTACTGCAAAAGGGTATAACATTAGAAGCTTCAATTTAGATTTGAGAAATATAATAGCTTTAATGTGTTGACTCCCTGACTAGAGAGACACTAGAGAGACACTGGTGATGTTGAGGAGTCTTGGGTCATTATTAATACAAAATGATTAGTGAATAAAAGATGACGAAGTTATTATAACCAATCATGTTGTTAAGCAAGTGAGAAATTCAAACCTAAACCTTTACCTCAGCCTTGCATTACCATTGACCTTACTGAGAATTAAAGCACCTGATGGTCCTCTCGACATTTTTGCAAAGGCGAATAACCTTCGTACCCATGCCGCCTTTCTTGATCCCACTTGCACGGTGAATGTGATAAATGAAGAGCATTGTTAGAGTAAACAATTGAAAAATGATTTTCATGACAAATACGATGTCAGGATTCAAACTTGCAATGGTTTCCTTTATCTTTCCTATGGTTCCATGTCATTTTCTATTGAAGTTTTTGGTAGAGCTTTAGATGTTTACTTCACTTCATTCCAACTTATGATCAATTTCAATTCAAACTTGGTCTTCCTTAGTTTACCTCCATGCGCGTTGTGGCTTCTCCTATTCATAAATATGTTAAATTTCATTATAATGGAGAGATCATGATCGTTAACCATATTCTTTATTAGGCTTTTGTGCCTCAACTCAGTTGACCTTGATTTTGGCATTCTATCCCTGAAGCAACTCAAACTTGTCCTAACCATCTCTTTAGATAATACCAAACCTAAAAGACTCAAAATATTATTGAACTTAGGAAACCTAAGGATGTTCCATCTCTTTGCCTTTGACGTGGAATTCTTCCTACACCACCTATACATCGTCTTCCTATTGCTTATTATATAGTCCTAAAAAGTGTTCATTTTAGGACTATTTTAGTCCTCTTTAGTGTGCTCCCTGTGTTAGGACATCACATTGCACTTAATTGCATACATAATTTAAATAGAGGTCCTACCATGTCCTTCAATCTTGCCCAAAACTCTAAGTTAGCTCTAGTTCGTATGTACAATTTACCATTGACCCATCTATTTACATAATTCATTTCTCTCTTGGGCCACATTTCAATATTTTGATGCATTTATGATCAATTTTTACACTTACCTTTCCATTTGGCCGCAAACCACTTAATACCCCTCAAATGCCCCAATTGGACCTCATAATTTACACCTTCCGAAAATAGGTCGACCCTAGTTTTACCTATACCAGGCATATGTTGAACCACTTTTTATCTATACCTTTGGGGTTGACTTTTCGTGGGTTTTGGGCCTAATGCACATTATTTTCATTTCCGCTCGTAGCGACGTCGGGCTCCGCAAATTTTACCTATTATTATGAAACCAATCATCTAATCTCACTAAATCAAGCAAGTTGTTTGTGAATTTAAGAAGTTCAAGCAAGAAAGAGTCCATTGAAGGCATTCATCATCCATCAAGCATTCATGCATTTCCTTCTATAGATCTAGCTTCTTTCTTCATAGGAGACAAAGGAGTTGACGATCAAGGGAGGGGGTCTAAATTCATCCATTCAATTCTTCCTCTTCTTTTTCTTCAAACCAATATTGAGGTGAATAACAAACATCTAATCTATGAGGTTTTGTATTATATGCTTCGCTTTTGGGTTTTTATGTTGAGTCAAGGCTATTGCATTAACATATTTGATCTCATATTAAGCACAATTCCATCTCCATGACATGATGCATTTCCATTGTTAGATTCAATCTTTTCTACATGATAGAATTTCCTCCATTTCAATTCAAGGTTAATTAAATCAAGGCAAGCCCCTCCCTGCAACAATCTTCCCTTCTCTCTCGTGCGCAAGCACAATTCTGAAATGCAGATTTAGTTGCAGCTCTGGGAACTCATTTGGAACAATTTTCCAGATCCATTTTCTATTCCAGATCCTGATAGTATCAGGTATAGGTCGATGCTTCATGTTATTTCAGATCCCGGTTTGTCTCAAATTTTAGTACATATTGTCCACAGGAGTGACATGACTTCTGTTTGTAGGGGAGTATGGTGTAGGAGCACCTAGGTTGTAGTGGTTGTTGGTTTCTTTTTATGTTGCAATAAAAAACAACAATAACCTCTTCCTTTTATGACTGTTTTATAGAGGAGCCACCTCCAAATATTTGTTCATGCACGAAAAGGACCAACTAACAGGCACTCTATTAATACTTCTACTCTTTAGGTTCTGCTACACCAAGGGGGGATACCTTGTAATATGTTCTGATATATCTAATATGGTACTATCAAGTAGTAATCTCACAATGATTCAGCATAACTAGGAGATACTAGATAATTGTCTAATTTCCCATTCAACATCAACCATGAAATGGAGCTTGAGATAGGAGCTCGTAACAAACTTACATTAATGTAGACTTAATGGATTTTAAATGTTTGCTTATAGGAAAACACAACCAATGTGCAACTAGATATGCAATAATACAAAACTTATCAGCTATAGATCAATGCTTTATCCATTGGTCTATATTCTGACTCAGATACAATATACTGAAATTAATATTCACCAAAGATTTCAAATCATAATACAACTATCCCAAACCCCTACTACTTATAGAATCCTAGCATGTGTAAAATGAATCTATGCATTAATTAGAGCCTAATTGTATCTTATCCTACATCAGAACTCTCAAATAAGTACAGAAACACAGAGAAAATTATACTAATAAATCAGAAAATTCATAACTCACATGACACATAACACAGGAGAGATTGGAATCCGGATCTTTGTATTAAATTGAGAAAATCTTATTCCAGTATACAAAAAGTATTCACAGATAACGTCTTCAATAACTTGTAAACTATCTCTCAACTTTATTTCTGACTTCTCACATTGTCTAGTACAAATTATACTATCTTTCCCCTATTGACTGAAAACTTTATAAATTGTTTACAGTACAAATTTTCCAGCCCTTTCCAATGATCTTGAGAATCCATTTCTAGAATAGGATTGCAACAAGCAACGAATAATTTGGAATAAGGACAAAACAAATGACTCAGTAAAAAGACAAAATAGCTAAACAAGTGATAACCACTTTTTACAATAGATATTTAATATATTTTTGTCTTTTGACCGCCTTGTATTTGTAACTGCTTCAAGGTTGTTCAGAAGCAACCACCTGGAGTATGTTGTGCTTGATATTGGTGATGTAGGATCTTCATCTTTACCTGTATCATGCAATCTGTTAGGCCTTATTGTCCACTTGCATGTCGTCACCTTGTCCTGGATCAACTACAGTGTACTTGTCCTTCCAAGAGGTATACACCTCATCACTCGGCCAGGTAAAGCTAAGGACCTCATCCTTTCTGCTGTTAATCTCCTTCCAATTGACACTTGCCTTCTCAATCTCTTCTGACCAAAATTCAAAAAAATGCTCTCGTCGTACCGACTATCTCAACTGTTTGAACAAACAACAATGTACTTTCCAGGGTAATATTGGTTCTTATGGCCAATGCCTCATTCATCTACCTTTACAATAGTGCTTCATCTTTTATACCACCAGTCTTCTTAAAAAGATTGGGAAACATCTCATACCTGTCCTTTGAATATTCCCTTTTCAAGGCCATTACCTTCCCTATGACGATGCTCCTTATAGCCATGTGCATTAGCAATTTGACACATTTATAAGTACTAGTTAAGACAATTTCAACCTTGTTTTCTTCTTTTCATGTGGTGTGGAAGAATTTCGATTCCTCTCTCTTTCCCTTCGATCTATTTACCATTTGATCCAAATTCTCTTTACCTGCATTGTATTGATTCAGTATGTTGACTGTTTTCTTCCGCTGTGAATAGATAGCAGTAGGAACTAATTCATGGGTGCAATGCCTGAGGGTGTTATGTATTTTGTCAGCATATTTCAGCTTCACCCATGCCTCTGCTTCCTTGAAAGTTGTAGATTGTTGAACCCATTCCTTCTTTGATTTCTCCAGCTCAGTTCTTTGAGGCACTCTACAAGGTAAAGTTTAGGGTACCAGCGCCGTTAGGGTAAGCATTGGGTTTCTTCTGCACGGTGAGAAAGAAGTCTGAAGATAAGCGTTGGAGGGGAAGCCATAAGTCACCGAGGGAGATGGATTTTGAGGTTGTGAACCCACGGAGTTGAGTAGATGCACAGAGAGCTCGAGAGGAATTGACCACTAGGTTGGAGGCAGTAGAGAAAGATTTGGCTCAGTGTACACAACAGTTGGGTGTGGGGAAGGTAGCATGGCTATTGCGGACTAATTGGCTACGGCGGCAGCATCATTTGAGCAACATATTTGTAGCACTTGGTAGAGGCTAAGACTGAGCATCATGTTTTGATTCTTGTATGTAGTGGTTCATCATTCCTATTTTGTGTCGGTCCCAGACATTTTGTTGTTGTGCGGAGATGTCTTTTTTTTAGGAGGGGATGATGTTAGCCGTAGTACTTACTTTATGTTGTGTTAGTTATATTATGTGTATTCCAACGGTACTTAGTTACTACCAAAGAATGGCTGGGAATCGGTAGTGACGTTTACTCACACCCCTTCACCTTTATGATTAATAAAGACTGGTATTCTCTGAACTATCTCATGTATTTGTATTTCTGTATAACGTCTATGCATCAGTAAACTTGGTTACCCCAGCGGGTAAACAAGCATACCATTAAATTGCTTCGTAATGCTAAACACGTAAAACAAAAGTAGAGACCTTTTAATCCTAAGCTAGAAACTCTGATGTTTAAGGAATTAACTAAGATTGTTGAAGGGGGATTATTTATGAGATTAAATACACTAGCTGGGTTTCTAATCTTGTTCCTGTCAGGAAAAAGAATGGGTAGATTAGGCTTTGTGTTGATTTTCAGCATCTAATCAGAGCTTCTTTGAAGGATCATTACCCACTGCCTTTCTTGGAACATATTCTACAAGTACTAGCTGGTTCTGAAATTTTTTCACTTTTAGATGGCTTTTCGTGGTATAACCAAGTGCTGGTCAAGGATGAAGACCAGCATAAAACAATCTTCACTTCAAAATGGGGCACACTGTGCTATAAGAGGATGCCTTTTGGCTTATTTAAGGGTAGTTCCACTTTTAAGAGGGCAATGTATATATCTTTTAAAGGACTGTTGTATAAAATGATGCTTGTTTACCTTGATGACATAATTGCTCTTTCTAAGACTGCTTATATGCATTTTCCCATTTGAGACACGTTTTTGAAAGGTCCAGAGAGTTTGGAATTTCTCTTAACCCTCGGAAGTGTGTTTTTTCAGTCCATGAGGGTAAACTTTCGGGCCGTATTGTTTCGAGGGATGGCAGCAAGATTGATGCGGAAATTATTAAAGAAATTCTGGAGATACTCATACCCATTCATAAGAAGCGTTTGCATACCTTCATTTTGGCAGAATTAATTTTGTAAGAAGATTCATGCCTAATATTGCCACACTCTTCAAACCTTTAACAACAAGGTTAAAAAATAATGTTATTTTTACTTGTTTCAGAGAGGGTAATAATAATTTTCAGTTATTAAAGGAAGTATTATCATCTGCCCCTACTTTGGTTAAACCAGATTTCTCCAAGGATTTTATCCTTTATACCTATGGGAGTATTTATGGCATTTCAGTTGTTTTACTGCAGAAGAATAATGAGGGTTTTGAACAACCCATTGCTTTTTACAGCAGAGGCCTTGAAAGTTTTGAACAACGTTATAGATTTGTTGAAAAACATGCCTTTGCAGTTGTCAGAAGTACTAAAAAATTTAGACATCTGCTTTCTAACAACAAAATTCATCTCATGGTTTCTCACCCAAGTGTTAAAGAATTCTTGCTTAGAAGAGATCTTAATGGAAAGCATGCAGGTTGGATCACCAGAGTTATGGAGTACGATATTCATATAAAAATCACTAAATTGGTAAGAGGGAAGGGACTGTGTGAGCACATGGCCAATGAGTATTTTCAGGAAGCAGAAAACAAGAAGGATACAGTGTTGGCTACCAATATTCCAGTTGCAAATGAACAAACAGTTAGCTGGTTGAGTGAGATGGTGCAGATAGTTCCCCTCAACTTCTAAGAGTAATATCTTCATTTTGAAGTTATGAATGGTTTTGACAGTGACTAAAGGTTTACTGTGATTAGCCTTTGTGGGTGATTTTGGGTTTGAGGAAGATTATGTTTTTGTACAGTATTTTGATGTGGGTACTCTGCTTTTGGTCTTTGAAGATTGATATTGTTTTGGAGCTTTTTCGAAGTACTTTGTGCATTTTGAGAATAACAGAAAATCAGATTTATGTTCATAAATGAATGGTTGAAAAATATATTCTTTTGGATATTGTTTCATTTCACTCGTCATTGCTTGGTACCATCTTTTGAGTGCTTAGGTGGCACATCAAATTTTTATTAGACCTGTACTTTTGTTGTTTAGACAAAATTATTCATAACGATCTTCACTTTGCACAACTCCTTGGAAAGTCTTCTACAGATGTCAAAACTAATCAATGTGTCTTAAAACTATTTTTCTCCTCTGCATTTTATTTATTGTCAGTCTTTGTATGCTGTGTCTACTCTAGAAATTGGGATGTGACATGTCTTGCGTTTCCTTGTTTCTCTGTCCTCACTTTGATCTCATTAGTGTGATATATGTTGTCCTTTCATGGTTTGATCTCTCTACCATGCCTGACATTGACTTTTCTTTTCATGCTCTAGAATGCTAATTTTGCACAAACGTTGTCACTTATATAATTTTCCTAAGCTCACTTCTTCTATCCTTCAATGTACCATTAGACCTTTGCCATTTGTAAGTTTGTTCATTGTTTCCAGCGCTGTGATATATAGCTCAATATAATACTACATCATTTTCTTTTCTTGTCGGTCTGTCCATTATCCCTGCCTTATGACTGTCGCTAACACTAGTTAAGAAAACATTGTGTCATTTCATCTTCTAAACGCAGAAATATTTCTAAATTGTTACTTTCATTCTTGAATTTTGCATTTGGCGTTCTCTGTTTTGTCTCCAACATATATCATATGCATTCTAAGGGGTTAACTCTTAATGTAATACTGACTTTCATGGTGTACCGAGTTTGTGACTTAACTGTTATCTGTCTTCGTACATTTTTTTTGGCACGCCAAGAATGCCATTTATTTCTCTTGTTTTTTGTTGCCTCCATAGTTGAGAGTGTTATGTTGTAAGTCATGCTTCATGAAATCAGGCTACCTGTAGGATATTATTCCCATTGTCTTTTTATTGTGATGGTCACTACTCAAAGATCACTGTTTTATAGACTATGGATATAAATACTTCACAAGCGTTGTACATTATCATGTCCATCTGAATACCCTTGTCCTTTTGAATGGGACCATTCAGAATGTATTTCATATATATTTTGTATTTTTAAATCTTCTAACATCTTCTTCTTGCTTCCCTAAATTACATGGAATGACAATCCATTTAATATGTTTGTTTTGATGACTGTCATACTCTCTTTGGCCTCTTGTCTAGAATCTACTGCGAATGATCTTCTTGTACATTCTAGTCATTTGAGTGCTAGCCATATTTTTGAAACCTAATATTCTATGCATAACACCACTGTTCTTTGTGCCCTTCTCTGTCATAATAGTTCTATGTTCCCTTGTGTCTCAATGATGGCGTCTTGGACATGTTCTCTTCTTGTTGTTTTATCATAAAATCAATTTTAACCTCAAGCTATTTGTAACGTTCTACCCAAATTTTTTTGAATTTTTTCTTGGCAATGTTTAGTGTTTGTTGCGAACGGAATATGTTTTCTTTTGTTGATATTTTGGACAATTTACCATATTCATTGAAGAAGCGGGACATAACGCTAAATGCCAAAACACTACAAACAAGAAGTTCACAATTAAGGAAGTTAAACATTCAGCCTTGAGAGTTTAGGATCTACCTTTATTAAAGCTTGCAATATTAAATTGCAGGTTTGAGATACACTGGCTAGGTCTGAAATCACAATTGCAACAGAACAATTGTAGAATTAATCATGTAGCGTTCAACTCCCTTGTCTGGGAACAAGTAACTGGCTAAATTCCAAAGAATACATGAGAACACTCTAAATATTCCTGAAACTGTATATTTCTTCAAACAACAGTACACTCTTTGCTGAAGTGATTAGTATTGAGCTGAAAAGGGCAGCGGTCAGAGTTGCATTCAAATACAAAGATCACATTCGGTTCAAAAGTAAGCTCAACTCATTTAGTGTCCCAGTATTATCCGATCTGAAGCGCTAAAAAAATTCTCCGAAGATGATGTGAAACTCCTCCAAAATTCCTCAGAATGACGAAATACCAACTCCAGGTGATGCAACAATATGAAGGAGCTAAGGCAATGAGTCCAGAGAATAATTAATTATTGTAACCTGATTTCAAAGACAGTTTGTTTCCACTTGAGTAGTGATCTAGTGCTTCAAAAGGGATGATTTGCAGAAATAAATTAAAACCTGCAATCTTATTTAGTCACAAATGCTCAGAATTGGTCGCCAAGGGCAGGAACACATATTTAAATAATATTCGTAAGCTTTTCTATCTCAAAAACCCCTACTCGACGCTTTGTATGATTCTTTTCCTCTTAATTTGATGGTTGCTCGACGCAGAAGCATTCTTCTGAATGAGAACTTACTATAAATGGACAACTTCTCCAAGATTCTTGGAGAGCACACGAAAACTCTAGTGTAGCAAAAGGCTACACTAGACTTAGAGAAAAATCAACCAAAAAATGTCTCCAGTTCTAACGTCAATCTTAGGAAAGAGTCACCATGCACAAACTGCACTATTTTCTTTTGTAGTCTAATTTAGTAGCCAGTCTCATAATCAAAATTAAAATACTTGCGTGGGCCTAAATCATTTCCATTTAACAGTTGTGCTGCAACATCATAGTAAGACCAAAATATGCAATGCAACAACCTGATACGATCCTGGGCAATCAATGATGCATCATTTGAAGATATGCATACCAACGCAATGAAATGTCTGCAGTAACCAAAGATCATAAAGGTGGTAGCTTAAATTAACTAAATTGTAGTTTTAAATTCTCCCACAACCCACTGCCATAAGGACTACAAGGTCTCAAAATCTGTCTGCTCATATATTGATGACGCTATAATCAATGCACAAATTCAAGGCCAACAACTAACAATATGAAATACTTATGGAAGCTTAGGAGATGAGAGCATGGAAATCACTAATAAGATTTCTATGTTCAGATTACCTTTAGCAACCAAGTGCAACCACCAAATATTCCATTGTTGGAATGAAAAAGTATACCAACTCATCTGTATGTCAATAAACATAGTAACATAAAGGCTGTTTGGTAAGAAGACAATGATGTTTAAACTCACAATAATAACTCCACGGGTCTCTGAAAGATGAACCATAATATATGGAAATTTGCTATCTGTATCCTATTCCAAGAGTAAACTATAAATTTTACAACATAAACCTCAATAAGATGAATTCCCTGAGTGAGGAAAATCTGTTTAATTCTATATACTGAAGAACACAATCAAGAGTACCCATTTGCCAATGCTCCAATCGCTACTTACAATCATTTTTCAATCCAACTGCGTATGAACGAATGGAATGACGTAGGGCTTGGTAGAAAAAAGAACAACACCTTTGAGTTTGAAATTTTGATTCTTATGACTCTAAAGGTCAGTCCTATGGGTCCATATAAACTCCCTCAATTCTTGTTAACGATCCCAAGAATTGATACCCAACCATTAACTATCTCCAACGTATCTAGAAAGATACACATCAGAACTGCAAGTGCCATAAAAACAAAAACATAATAACACCAAATGTAATAAAAAACAAGGACATCATGCTCAACATGGAAGTTTGTGACCTTTGTAGTTTCATATAAGCCAGCCAAGATATCATCAAGTAGGTTGCAACAACAATTACTGATTTCAAAGCCCACGTCAAATAATGATTAGTATGTGATAACACAACACTTAATACAAGAGATGGATTGTCAAACAAGTTGATCTTATCTATAGGTCTTCCTCTTTCTAGAGCTACATAAAAATTAAGTTTGTGACCTTCTTACTGTAGTTTACAAGTTTCCGCAAAGCTCTAAAACATTGATTGGGGCACTTTAAAAATATGAGATGTCAATGTCTCTAAGAATGAATATTATGCCATGAAATAACATCTCCAACTACATATGAAATGTGTGTATCACTACACATAAACATGGATAATGCCAGAAATGTATCATTTGTTGGTCGACGCCAAAATTCATGATCAAACTTTTCAAATATCTTTTAGTTTTCTAAAATGATTTCTCTCTAATTGTAATATCCACATATCTGCTCATTTGCAATTTTTTTAGACGGTGGTCTCCGAAGGGGGTATACATCCACCTCATACTGTGAATGAAGGTCAATAGGCAGGTGGATATCACACTCCATCTCAAATCCTGGATCTCATACAGTATTTTTCCATCTCAAATCAGGTAAATTGCTGTTATAATGAATACCAAAATAAGAACCTATGTCAGACTTATTAGTAGTGACTCCATAGCTGTTTGTAATAACCTCTGCCTTTGTTGCAAAGATGCACAACTATTCGAACATTTATACTAATATGGTCAACTTCAATCAATAGCTCTACAAGTGTGCCAAAAGTTGTTGTTTTGTTAATTTCATTATTGACATCCTCATCATTTACAAATGTTTGCACCTCTAAGGACTCGTGTTGGAATTTTATGAAACCCTCATAATTTGGTGACACTGGTCTAGTGGTGGAGAATGTGTGCATACTTTTTCCAACTCGTTAGAATTCTTCTGTATACTTCTGCACAGATTATCCCGCTTGTTTCAACCCTTGCATTTTCTTCAACAAATCAAGCTCATAATCAACGGTAATGAATTGTCTCTTCAACTTCTCCACCATTCGGTCCAATTTTGAGATTTTCTCCTTTCCTCTTCTATTCCTCTCCAACTCAATTTCTTGTCGTCAAATTTTTGCCTGGCCCTTCAGTTTGGCCTTCCAAAGTTTGACCTGATATGGATCTTCGACATCTAAATACTCAAAATATTCTTCTAGATCATTGATCTAGTCAATCAGCTCCTCTAGGTTAAGATTTCTTGAAAATGTGGGAACTTCAATCTTGGGTCTCGTTCCAATCTTGGAAATGGCCCTTGAGATCCTATCCTCTTCAGGATCTTTGGGTGCTTTTGGTGCTTCCTGGTCACTTTGTCCTTCAAATTCCTCGTCACTTTCATCTGTAACCGCAATATTCATTCCTCTATGCTTCTCCTCTTACAATGCTTGCCCTTGTCTTTGGAGGACTCTTAAACCCTCTTCTTTCACACCTGCAACTCTCTCACCATAGTTTCTTCGTGGAGGCATTTTCGACTCTTATCACTCAAACACACAACCCTAGTACTGGTGCAAACTGCCTCTCAGTCGACGATCATACTACAGGCTCATGAACTGTTGCTCTAATACGACTTGATGAAGGGTACTCCTCCTATTAGCATAAACACACAACAAAATCAAGAAAAACAAGGATTTGCAAAGACAGGAAATGGGCTTTCTATTATCCACTAGAAATGAAATTACAATATTCAGAAATATAACATGCACAACCACATGGGCATTTTATTACATCATTTTGCAAGCCAGAGCCAGCAAATGCATATCCCAAAACTGGCCTAGCCAACCCTACGGGCCTTCAATATATAGGTAATTTTCACCGCCCAAGAAGATTTTAGAAATTAAACCCTAAAGTTTGAGGCCGACCATCCCTAAGATATTATTATTCATTTTTATTATATTAGAATAGGTGCAAACAACTTCGAAACTCAAAAAGAAAATTTGAAGGAACTTCAACTTTTTCAAATTCAGGTAGCACTGCTTCTGGAGACCATAACTTATTACCCGTTGACTAGAAGGCCTATTATATCCCCATTTCAAAAATTCCATGAAGTGCTCAATAGCGCTTGAATAGTGCAAGCTTCAGTCAATGAAGGTTTTGACCTCATTTAGAGCCTTTAAAGCTTTCAAAATTTAGTTAGAAGTTTTTGTACCCTTCTGGCAATACCGAAAATTTTAAACATCAACAAAACTAGACTTGATCTGGCAATGAAACTTTATTGGTAGATTGATACAATCAAAGTGAATCTCCAGGGAAGAAAATATAACATTCTGAGCTCAAACGAAAAAACATACTAAAAATAGTAAATTTCTAGAAATAGAAGCAGTGTACAAGATAACCCTTATAGAAAAAAATGAGAAAATATTTTTGGGTGATGCAAGATTGCTTACATTTGAAACTTGTATTGATTAATACATATCATTTTTTAACTTCTTGAATGTCGTTTTTAACATCTATTGCAAGTTGTCTTGCAATCATCAACTGGTACCCTTTTTTTGATGTTTAAAAGAGTCTTAGAGCTACTATTTTCGAACATTTCGGTTTATATTCATGACCATTTGTGAAGGAATCATTAAATACAACAAAATTATATTGACGGAGAAGAGTTCTCATACATTTTGGCTTGTATTGCTCCAAAAACGTCTATATAGAGCCACAAGTTGAAAGATCGTCTTCTAGATTTAGAGCAACGATTTTGGTTCCAAGTGCAAATTGTTTTTGTTTTAGCTGCCTTGCTACCACATTTTTGAGCAATTTTTGTATATTGTTGTTAATTCAAAAGAGTATTCTTAGCTTTGAAAGTTTGAATGTATTGTTTCCACAACAATAAATGTTTTTCCACAAAATGATGCAAGTTGAAATGTAAAGATCTTCCCCTGAAGAAAGATCTTCAACTTCAAGAGTGCATTTTCTCCCACTTGCAAAAGGAATTAAAAACCCCATTTGTAATTCTATTTTTCCAAAAATAGCAAACTTTTTCCCTACTTGCAATTGGAATAAAAAATCCCACTTGCCAGTGTTTTCCAAACGCATATGAAGTCTCTTTCCAACCTGCAAGTGGGCTTTAAAAAGTGGTTTGTAGGTAGCAAATCTTTCCAAAATGACTTGTAATTGAATTTGCAAATGACAATTTTGTTCTTAATTTGATAACTGCTTAAGCCAGAGTGATTCTTATGAATAAATCCTTGGTATGCAACTTTGTTGATCTTCATAAGGAATGATTCATAGTGATTAATTTGTATTTGTTAGGAAAGGTACTTGCGGAACTGCTTTCCAAATGTCAACTTACAGGAGAAATAATATAAAGTTCAAACTACTGAGATGCATAGGAAAGCAAAGAACAGAGAAAACACAATAATGCACAAAATATAAACGCATGAGACCAGATTTAACGTGGGAAACCCTTTCAGGTAAAAACTCACCACACAAGAACCCGACCAACTCTTTGTATTACAATAATCAATATTACATACAATGAACAACGGATTCTTGCACAGGCTCACAGGCTCAGATTGTCGTTACAATCAACCTCACACTTCACCCATCCAGCACTCCATTTCTAACGAATCCCATAGACATTTATACACTATGTGATTCGTTATAGAATTCGGTAGAAGAACTGTCGCTCCATGAAACAGTTACTAGCAGTCTGTGCACTCCTCTGTTCGACGGTCCCTTTGGCATCGGGTCAGTCCCTTTGCCTCGGACACTCCCTTCGACATTTTTGCCTCCGTCGGGTGACCATTACCTCCGTCGGGTGACCTTTTACCTCCGGGTGACCTTTTACCTCCATCGGGTGACCTTTTACCTCTAGCCTTCGCCACACTCCAGCTGTACGACATCACTCCACCGTACCTCCAGCCTTCGCCGTACGGGAGTCTCCTTGCCGTACACGAACTCCTCTTTTAATTCTCTTCACCGTACGATGGCTTTTTGCCGTACGGTGCAAACACATACTTCATTATTCCAGCAATCTCCCACTTGATGAAGTACGAAGTTCCTCAACAAGGTCAACATGAAAGCAAAATCCACACCTTTATTGAGGACCCCGTCGAGCCCTCAAGATGTCAACATCTTTAGTCACATAAAGATAAATATCTCCAAACAATACTTCAACAATTGTGGAAAAATCCTTCTACCACATCAAGGTTTCACCTTCAACCATCTGCAATACTGATGAAGACCATTTGCTACGTCACTGCCAACAACTCCCACTGAACTGTGGTAACGAGTTACACATGACACGTACGTCACTGCCAACAACTGCTACCCTATTGTAGTGTCGAGTAACACATGGCATCGTGACCACCATCTTCCACATGAAGATTGAATTATTTCGACCAGTCATCATTAGATGATCGATTAGCCAAAGCAGCACTGCTGGCATCTTTACCGTCACTATCAGAAGACTCAGAATCAAAAGAACTCTCCTCTTTCTTCTTTTTCTTCTTCTCTTTGCAATCCTTTCGGATATGACCAGTCTGCCCACAATTCCAGCACTTCTTTCTTCTTGCCGTTGTCCTTCGATTGGTCTCAAACAACAAGAGCGTCCTTAGCTACCTCAGAAGATCTCCTCCGCATCTCCTCCGACAAAAGTCCGGAAACTACGTCATCCATTTTAAACTGAGTAGTCGTACTTCCAATGACCATCACAAGATGGTCCCACGAATCAAGCAAAGAACTCAACAACATGCAACACTCCTCTTCACTTATGGACACACCAACAGATGTCAGTTGTGTAATCACCATATTGAACGTGTTTGAATGACCAGCCACAGCAGTTCCTTCGTCCATCTTCAGAGAGTACAATTTCTTTCTTAGGAAGAGCTTGTTTAGCAAGGATTTTCCGTAATAAATATCTCCCAATTTCTTCCACAAAGAATGAGCAGTTTTCTCCTCATAGACGCTTAACAAAACACTATTTGCCAGTGTCAATCGTATCATTCCTCTCGCCTTTCGATATGCCAGATCCCAATCTTCTTGCTTAATGTTTGAAGGCTTGTTCCGAGACACGAGTCCATAGATCGCGGTCTACCAACATATCTTCAATTTTAAGTTTCCACAACTCAAAGTTTGTGCCTTTAAACTTTTCAATTTCTATTCTCCCTAATGTACCCGCCATCTCGATTGCAAGAACAACACTTCACTAACTGCCACTAGAACCAAATTGACACTAATGACCAACCCTACCCAAACAACCAACCCTATCCAACAGAATAACGGTAATAGGTAATGGGTTTGTCTCTGATACCACTTGTTAAGAAATCTACTTGCGAAACCGCTTTCCAAATGTCAAATTACAGGAGAAATAATATAAAGTTCAAACTACTGAGATGCATAGGAAAGCAAAGAACAGAGAAAACACAATAATGCAGAAAAGATAAACGCATGAGACAAGATTTAACGTGGGAAAGCCTTTTCAGGTAAAAACCCACCACACAAGAACCCCACCAATTCTTTGTATTACAGTAATTAATATTACATACAATGAACAACGGATTCTTGCACCGGCTCACAGGCTTAGATTGTCGTTACAATCAACCTGACACTTCACCCATCCAACACTCCATTTCTAACGAATCCTATAGGCATTTATACACTCTGTAATTCGTTATAGTATTCCGTAGAACAACTCCCGCTCCATGAAACGGTTACTAGCAACCTTGGCACTCCGCTAGTCGACGGTCACTTCAGCATCGGGTCACTGCCTTCGCCTCGGACACTCCCTTTGACAATTTTTCCTTTGTCGGGTGACTTTTACCTGCGTTGGGTGATTACCTCCGGGTGACCTTATACCTCTAGCGAATGATTACCTCCGTCTGGTGACCTTTTACCTCTGGGTGACCTTTTACCTCCAGCCTTCGCCACACTCCAGCCGTACGACATTACCCCACCGTACCTCCAGCCTTTGCCGTACGGGAGGCTCCTTGTCGTACGGGAACTCCTCTTTTCATTCTCTTCACCCTCCGGTGACTTTCTGCCGTACGGTGCAAACACGTACTTCATTATTCCAACAATATTTACATGTAAACGTGCTAAAATTTTTTCACCAATACTTGAAAATCAATTCCAAAATTGTTGTAACTTAACCGAAACCGAAATCGAAATGGTGTCTCTATATCAGACAACCGATTTACCAACATGGAGAGATCTCTCACCCGCGAAGATAATGTTCTGAAGGAATTTTCGTTCAGGAAAGATCTTTGAAAAACAAACTTACAAAATATATTTGTTCTAAAATCTTCATGCCCGGAAAAAATACGCTCGAAAAATTAATTTTATATTTCCTATAATCAAACACCAAAATGGAGAATGTATAATAAAAAATGACCTTTTAAATTAAATAATGAAAAAATCACAGTTAAAGTCCTCTTATTATGCATACATGCTTTAAAACTTTTTGTCTCGAGTCTAATGAGCTATTATATTAAGGTTCTTTAAAAATAATTTAATATATTCAAGAAATATACCATAGTTGAAAAAATAAGGATAAACAATAAATTGGTTGTCACAAATTTTTTGAAAATTTGAGACTTGTATAAAACATGGGAATAAATTGACACTTTTTAAAAGCATTTGAAAATATATTATTTCTTTAAATATTCTTAAAAAATCTCATAAAATCAGTGTGATAAATTTAAAAACGTGTTGCCAATATTTTAGGGGATTAATTCTTCTAGTCTAATGTCATCCTATATATCATGATATTGGCAATATATCTGGACATTTCTCAATCATGAAATATACCATTATTCCACCAGTTTGCATTTTTTTCGAAAAACCTAGTAATTAAAGTTTGATTGCACCAGGGTGATCTTAATGGCCCCTTTCTAGCACTTAAGGCATGATGTTGTGGTTAGCCCATTCCTTCATTCTCTCATAGGCTAACCAAGACATCTAAGCGACTTTGAGGTGATTTGGTCTAGGTGGTTTTAGGTGTAGATCATTATGAGGTGTTTGGAGGTAGTTTTTGACATACTCATTATTTATGGTAAGTTGTTAGTGGATTGTAATGTTCATTGGCTAGACAAGTCAGTTTCCCATGGAGGTTGGCCGTTTATGAGGGTTCTCTTTGGTCCATAGAGTGGATAGGGGACTCATCTGAAGGTTTGTGGACCTATGCAAGGGCTTTATAAGGCATTTCAGCCAGCTTAAGTTAGTCTCCTATTTTTTATGAAGGGATTGCTAATTTTTAAGGATTGAGTGAGAGTTGGCTGGTATGCATTAGGTGACCTGAAGGATCATTGTAATATCCCCAGTGGTTATTTTCCCTAAAATGTAACACATAAATTTAACAGATAATTTCACATGTAAATGTTTTCCAATTTATCCCGCAAAATACCAATATCTAATTGAAATAAAGTTTCAATAAACAATATTGCATTGATTTCTTAAGCATAACAATAAAAAAATCCAATCGTAGCTACAAAAAAATACAATAGGATTGGATACTAGAAACAAGAACCTAAAACACTGTTAAATACCTGCACAGTGGCTCCAACTGACAATGGGTTTCTGTCCACTATCTCCAATATCTTGGGTTTCCATCCTCAAACTTGCTGGAAGTAGCTCGAGGGTTTCTATCCTCAAACTTACTGAAAGCAGAAGCTTCCCAGAATTCTCGAAGAGAGAAAAATAATCAAAACATAATCCAAACATTATGCAAATGAGCTCTCTTTCTTATTTTAAGCACAACTTGGTGACTGTTGACATTCCCTTTTCTGTTTCTTTATTTCTCTTTTAAATATTCTTTTCCCACTAAAATGATAAAAAAGCTCTTATAATAATAAAGTCACATATAATAATATGAGATTAAGTTTAATAGTGAATTTATTAATGAATCATTAAATCTTCATGCACTAAAATTACTGATCAGATGAACTCGGATTATCATGTGTGATAGCTCGTTGGAAAGGTTTGGAAAGCTGACTTACTATAAATAGTAAGTATCTAGAAACGTCGCGGAAACAATTCTGATTGCCCTGAAATTGAAATTAACGACACCAATTCTCACTCCGATCCCTGCAAAGTTTAATTAGGACAAGAGACTAAGGCAAAAAATGAGGCTAATGACACATCAAGATGAATCGGTGAGAAAAAGTGGACATTACTCTCCTCCCTTCCTAGGGATTGCTTGCCGTCAGGGAATCTATAGGTGCATGATGAAACCAAATATCTTGATCCTATATACACCTCAAAAATGTGTTAGAATAACTGAGAGGGGGGTGAATCAGCGGCCTTAACAATTATTACAAAAATTTAAAGAAAAACATATATCACAATTATAATATCCTCGGTTATCTTACAGTACATCAAGATGTATGCCTTAAATAGATTTATCAAATATAAACTGCTCGGTGAGATATACTGTTTATCTTTTCTAGAGTTTACCCAATCGGAGTAAATAAACTTAATGTTAACCGACCAATCCAATTTCAACAATGTGTAATGAAAAAGATAATGTAATGAAAGAAATACACATTAGACACAGATTTTTACGTCGAAAACCTGCTAAGGGAAAAACCACTTGGGATCAGTAACTCAAAATTTTAACTATTCTGAAGTGAGCTCGGTGAAGAGCCAACGCTGTTAAAGGTTATAAACACATTGTTAAGTGTGACCTTGTTAGAGGATTTAAAACTAACATTTTGTCTTTGGACCTAGCATTCACTATGATTTGAACAAGAAAACCTTTTAATACTATTGAGCATCTCAATACAATAAGGACTGTTAAATCCCACTTAGTTAAGAGATGTTATGAATCAATGGTTAAACTGAAACAGTAAATGATCTATTCAATAATACAACTTTAACTTGCAGATGTTCAGATCTATTGCAAGTCCACAAATACCTCTCTGATTAATGTATACTCTTACTTTCTTTTTCTCCCCTTCTTTTTTCTACTCAGTGAATGCTCTGTCCTATATTGCTCGGTATGTGCATAATTTCTTGGCTATGTTCTTCAACCTTTCTTATCATATCTGCATGAAGAATTCTATCTTCACCATAATATATTTAGCATTCCTTTTTTGTATAAGTGGACTATATGCCCCCTCAACGGATTAAGCATAGAAAATGCGTTAGATGAGCATTAATTTGTTGAAAATGTGAATCACTATATGATGATGATGAATGCATTCCTATGGTAGTTATGATATTATTGATGATGGATGCATTGATTATATGATCTACTATGCACATGTTTTGGATTTTTCTTATGCAATAAATGAATGCAATCTACCATGCACAAAATTTTTGAGTAATGCATGTGTTAGTCCTTATGAATTTGATGTCTTTGTGCAATATATGTTGAAATGGGTGGCAGTTGTCTGGTAGCTGAGCTATAAAGCGCTTGATTGATTGGAGCCTTCCTTGTAACCCTCTCAGTTGCCTTAGGTTCGATGGTGGAGGCATGTCCAATATTGCTTTGAATTTCTCTGGGTCTACTTCAATGCCTCTATGTGACACTATGAACCCTAGAAGCTTTCCTGCGGTGATGCCGAATGCACATTTCTTTGGGTTTAAACTGACCTTGTATTCTTGCATTCTGTCAAAGATTGGTCCCAATACTTGCAGATGATCCTTGCAAAGCATTGACTTGGCTAGTATGTCGTACAAATAGTCTTCCATTGTTTTGTGGATGAGATCATGAAAAATAGTTATCATAGCCCTTTGATATGTTGGGCCAGCATTCTTGAGACCAAAGGACATGACGTTCCAACGGTAAGTCCCCAAGGACATGTGAAAGTTGTTTTATGTGAAAGTTGTTTTATGAGTGGAAGGAAAATCATCCTTGGGACATGTTATGTTGAGATCTCTGAAGTCTGTGTAAATCCGTATCTGACCATTATGCTTTGTAACTGGTACCAAGTTAGATATCCAGTCTGCGTATGGGATTGGTCTTATGAACTTGGCATCCAGGAGCTTTTTCAATTTTGCCTTGATTAGCAATGCAACATGGGGATGCATCTTCCTTAGCTTCTGCTTGACAGGTTTGGCGTTGGGTAGCAACAGGAGCTGATGTAGCATGAGTTCTGGATCTAATCCTGACATATCTGAGTAGGACCATGTGAGGTTTTCATCTTCTAGCGCATATCTGAGTAGGACCATGTGAGTTCTTGGGCTTTGAGGCATGTGCGTGATGGTGAAAGGCTCCTCATATCTGTATTCACCACAACCCTTGTCGGTAATGGTTATTTTCCCCGCTTTGCGTGTGATATCCTTAGGATTTGAATCTAAGGACGAGGGGATGCTTGCGTCTTGGTTTAGAGGTACCTAGTTATTAGTGCTGATTTGGACCGCATTACAGTATTGGAAAGGTTGGGGATCTCCCTCTATGACTATTTGTTCTCCTTGGTGTGGGAATTTGATGCATTGATGGTATGTTGAGGGTACGACTTGCATTTCATGTATCCATGGTCTCCATAGCAACATGTTGTATCCCAACTCAAGATCTAGGATCTGGAAGGGATTGTTTTTGACCACTAGACCAATATGGATAGGTAGAATGATAATACCTTTAGAGGATCTTTCCCCTTCATTGTAAGCTCTGATATTTATCCTCCTTGTGACCTCAATGCTTGATTATGAATAGCCCAGTTGCTTGATTAACTTTTGTGGGCCTGGACAAGCAAGTGCAAATGATCATTATGCAGGGGTTTTTGCGGTGGCACATCGCGGTCTGTGAATGTGGCATGTTTGTTAGCAGCTATATGGTTAACCATCGTTTGGAAGCTCTCGGGTGTTATGTCCCTGAGGACAACTGCATTCTGAAGGGCTTGGTCAAGTGCCAGTTTATGTTGCGGAGATATGTGTAATAGGTCAAACATGGAGATCTGTGCAGGTGTGCTCTTTATTTGATCCACTATTCTTGGATGTGGGTCTGAGGTTGAATTAGGATTGACAGATATAGAAAATGAGGATGGTACTCCCTATAGGACAACTCTGGTGCAACGCGTGGTTACAACACATTTATTACCTTGGTCTTTGATAGTGAATTAGCAACATGGCTATCCGAAGGATTGAGGCAATTGATAACGTTATCACTGTTGGCATATGTATAGCTGACCTGTTTGGACGATCCACCATAACATGATGCTTTTCCCTTGTGATCATGAAAGGTGTCGTTGAAGATAGTGTGATCAGTTGTTCCTTTGGCTTGGGTATTTGTTACATCGATGACCCCTGTGTCAATCAGATCTTGGATAACGTGCTTTAATCGGTAACAGTTAGACATTTTATGTCCTTTCACCCGATGAAATTGGCAGAAGTCTTTGTGATTATACCACCTTGGTTTGTTGGCATCTTGTTCAAATTCCCTGATTGCCGGGAGAGTGATAGTGTTGGATTGTATCAACTTGCATAAAGGTGATTTTATCGGCTCTCCTAATGGTGTGAAATGTCGTTGCTAGAATTGAAACCGTGGTTTGCGTTGAGTGTTGTTGACTGTTTGACACAACGACCGCTTGGACATGGGGAGGTTTGTTTTGGGTGTATGTTTGTTGATTGGGCCCTGTGGGTTGTTTGTTGTCCACAGGTGCACCTTGCAATTACACCTTGGGCTGTGCGAAGTTGATTGTCTTCACATCAAAGACACCATCATTGGTGACATTTTTGTTTTTGTTCCACAACTTACCTTTGGTTGTTGCATTTTTGTTTGTATTCGTTTATGTTGGATCTGCAAGGATTCCTTGTTTGAGTAAGTTTTACGCACAACGAACTCCTCGTTCGATGAGTTGTGTGAAGTTCGGAGATAACTGCAATTCTGTTGTGAATGGTATGTCTGGGATCAGGTTGTCAACGAAGATGACTATTAGGTCTTGTTCGAGCACATGATACGTTATGCAGTTTGCAGTATTCCTCTATCTCTATAGGAATTTCACAAAATACTCTGCATCTTTCGCTTTGATATCGGAAAGGTCCTTGATACTGACCTTGCGCTCGATGTTGTGATGGAAGTGAGGGATGAAATTTTCAGCCAGTTCACCCCAAGACTGAATGCCATGAGGTAAATGCGAGAACCATTCCATTGCTGGTCTGGCTAAGCTATGTGGGAACAGTCGCATTAAATATGTCTCATCATGGGCGACTTCGATGCAACTAGCAAAAAACTCTCGGATATGTTCAATAGGGTTGGTATTGCCTCTATATTTGTCGAATTTCGGTACCGAAAAGTGGGTTGGAAATGGAGACATGTGAAGAGAGTGGTCAAAGGGGTATGTTTATAAATCCTCTGCGGTGTAGGATTTAGTTTGCCCCTGATTTTTCATATCCATCATTTGGGTTTGAAGGATTTGCATTGGTTGCATCAACATGTTTGCCTCTATGCTGTAGTGGTTATGAGGCTGCGCCTCTGTTCCCCTTGAGTAGGAACATAAGATTTCATCCCAGGGACTTGATATTGATTTCGCACCGCATGGTTTTGAAATGGGGGCACATGAGTAGCCCATGGTGGGTTTTGAAGTGTTTGCTATTGGGATTGGGATGTTGTTGGTACTGTGGTTGATACTGCTGGGGTTGATATTGCTGCTGCTGAGGTTGGGGTTGAAGCTGTGGTTGTTGCTGGGGTTGGAATTGTGGCAACTGAAGCTGAGGTTTCCATTGTTGGGGTTGAATTTGAGACAACTGAAGCTGGGGTTGCTGTTAATGGGGTTAGAATTGTGGCAACTGAAGCTGGGGTTGTTGTTGCGGAGGTTGGATTGATGTTGGAATGGGCAAAGGTGTAGGTTTGGGTGGGCATTGACTGTAAGTCGTACCTGCAGAGATGGATCCCTACGGGCGTGAAGTGTTAATCCCAAGACTAGTATGAATTTACTGAAGTAGCGACATAGTTTCAGATCAGTTGGTATTTGGTGGGATGGAAGGGATGGCATGAGAGCTTGATTGTCCCGACCATGTGACCTAAGGTGGGAGGATACTAGTGACCATGGGTGCACTCAGTTGCGAGCCTGTCATGCTTTGAGTGGAAGATGTGCTGGCTTGGTTTGTGCAATTGGTTTGATTGGATATTGTTTGTGTCAATGTGGGTGTTGCCAATGGTGGGAAGATTTCAGAGACAACAGGTAGTATCTGAGAGGACTGAGTAGTGTTTTAACTCGCGAGAGGGTTTTCGGGCCATATGGTTGATACACTAAATTCAGCGGGGACTTTGACTCTCTTCTTTATCAGCATGGCTAAGTAACGTTCGGGATTCCTCTCTACAACAATGTCAACTACTTGTGTGGAATAAGCATCTTGTTCAACATCTTCAATCTCTGCTTCTGTGACATTTTGGAAAAAAGCTTACCCACAGGGTTGTTAAATGAATAGAGCAAAGTTGGTATTTACGAAAGGATTGTTCTCTTGCTTTGTTTCCCAAGCGGAGAATTTGTTGACATATGACTCATCAAGTTGTTGTCTAGCCTTCGACCTTGTGTAAGGCCCTTCATGAGGTGTTTTAGACATAGTTTGGTCCAGATTTTGTAACTAAAACAAGTGATATAGAGCAAACGAAAAAGGATAACCTTTCTAAGGAAGTTCGAGTTATGTTTTGGACAAGGGTAATTGTAAGGACAAATTTTGATATATCTTGATCTCAAAGTTGTGATGATGTAAAAAGATAAGATTTGTCAACCTTTGCCTTGGACAAAGTCACTTGATAGAGATAATGATGATTTTTGATGTGATGGGATCAAAATATTTCGAGTCTGATCTTTCGAACTAACAATGTTTTAGACAATAATCGTGCTTTTCAGAGAATGGATGATCTTTAATGTTTAGAGATTCACATAATGTTCTTCGCATTTTCCTAGGATAGACACTAGTTTTGGACACCAAATGAAGAGTTGTTTCAAGGTTTTCAGGTCAAACCAGGAATAATGTATCTCTTGTCAACTGTGGTACAACTCCACCGATTGCGGTAAAGTAAATGGTTGATTGCGGTACTTTATCACCGATTGTGGTAATAAACATGGCAATTTTGGCAATAAACAAGTTAACTGCGGCAGACTTCTGTCAATTACGGTAGAATGCGGGCAATTGCGGTAAAAGGGGAATAGTCTCAAAAAGACTAGAGGATAAGTATCACTGTCTGACAATTTTGATATTTTGGAAGAAGGCTTCTGATTTGCAAGACAGTTGATGTTGACAACCGTAGAGTTTAACAGGTTTGACTCGTTTTGAATTTTGGATGTTTGATTTGCGTTTTCAAAAATAGATCAAAGAACAAGCACAACAAACACTGTGTTTTAAAGAATTATAACTGACAATGTGTATGTTCCACAACTTTTTCAAGTTGCACGGTTATCACGATGTCTCAACAATGAACAGTTAGATTAATCTAGGTCAATGGCTTCAGAATACAATGTTATAGGCCCAATGCTTGAATGTTTGTTAGCTCACACAACAATTGTCACACTACTAGGACACGAAGGTCCACGACGTAGGCGCCTGTGTTTTTGTCGTTGCCAGGTATTGTTTCCATGGAGTGAAGATCTCCTTCAGTACACAAATACCGTGGGACACATGTTGGGAACCTTGGGGAGAAATTTTGCAACCCCTTGGACTATAATAAAGTACCGGTTCGGAGGTAAATTGGGTTGGTCTCTAAATAACAAGGTTGTATTAAGGGTTTGCGGCATCTATCCAATCGGTTTGTACGTGTGTGACTCACTTAAGAGCCTAGTTGACCACGCTGGCTCCTTAGGGATATTCACCCGATCTAGACTACCATCAACACACCTCGCCCGAGCTTGGCTAGATAAGACAAAACTTTGGTTCGCACCTTGTTTATATACCGATCAGAAGGATTACCAGTTTAAGGTCGTTCTCCAGGGAAGAAGCGCTTTCCCCGGATAGGCCTTTCTAAAAAGTATAAAAGTTTTTTTATCTAACAGATTGTGGAAGTTCACCCAAAACTCAAGACACAAGGTAAATCGATTAAGCTCCGAAAATTTGAAATGTGAACTAAGCTACACCACCACACAAGCACAATTGTTCAGTTTCAAGCCCAAAAGTAGCTGTTGATAACTTGTTCAATTTTAATACAGCAAATGGAGAAATTTGTTGCTTTGTTTAATTTTAGTCCCCACGTCAATTTTAAGCCCAAATCTGAAATGTGAGATGTGTGACAAGCACTGTTCTTTTTTAAGCCCAAATCGACAAGCGAATAAATTTAAAGTTGTATTGTTACCTTGCCTCCTCGATTTGTACTTGTCTAAGAAAGTTTTTAGTATCTTCAGAAATGAAAGCTTTCAATCCATAACAACAAAATATCTAGAAATTTCGGGATTATTGAGATTGCTGAAATTAATGGTGACTTTATACTTACCTGTGAATCTCTTAATTGAATCAATGTACCTCGTGTATGCTTCACTTTGATCCTCAGCTGCGATTGCGAGAATAGCCCTTTGTTGTGATCGATAGTTGATGGTTCTCCTTCTGGCAGCTCTTAATGCTCTAGCACCTGGTATGCGTCTGATTATCGTTTTGGCCATTAGTCATTTTCTCAATCCTACTAAGAAATCAAGAAAGAATACACAAAAAGAAAACTTTTTCAAAGATGTTTGTTTTTTTGAAAATTTTTCTCAGAAAAAATAAAATAACAGAGAATTAAATCCCTGTATAATTTTAAGCCCTTTCCAAAAATGCAATTTTTTTGATAAGAAATGCTGATTTGTTTCCAATATTAAATTTTAATGAAATATCATAAAAAAATTATAAAAAATTGTAAAAAAAATAAAAAAAATCTGAATGTTGGACTGTAGCTTTCTTACGTCAAATAATACCTGCAAAACAAATTTTAGATCATAATTCTTTAATTTGTGCCCTAGGGACCCCTTTTATCATAAAAGACCAGTTTGAAAAGATCTTTTATTTTTGCAAACTAACTTCACAGAAATTAAAATCACAGAGAATAAACCCCCGCTATAATTTCAATACCTTTCCAAAAATGTAACTTTGTTTTTTAAGAAATGTTGATTTGTGTCCAAAATTATATTTTTATGAAATATCATAAAAAAATTATAAAAAATTCAGAAAAATCTAAATTTTGGACTGTAGCTTTCTTACGTCAAATAATACCTGTTAAAAAAAATTTAGATCATAATTCCTTAATTTGTGCCCTAGGAACACATTTTATCATAAAAGATGAGTTCGAAAAGATATGTTATTTTATCAAACTAATTTCACAGAAATTAAAATCATAGAGAATAAACCCCCTCTATAATTTCAATACCTTTCCAAAATGTAATTTTCTTGAAAAGAAACTCTTAATTGTGCCCAGAAATGATTTTTTATGAAATATCATAGAAAAATTAAATAAAAAAAAAAAAAAACTCAAAAGAATCTGAAGTTTTGTTTGGGGTTCACCAAAATGTATGCCTCTTTTCATGATTCTTGGTTCCCAAGCTTTCCAAAGGCGAGGGTTAGTAGCAAAGGTTTTACAATGATAGAAATCAAGTACACAAGAACTACTAAAACAAATATATTGAAACGTAACCAATAAAATGTACAAGCAATGAAAGGAAAACAAATGAATACAAACCCCAAAGCCCTTGAAGCTTGTATTGTTTCTCTCTACTTCCGAAACACTGTTTTTGATGCTTAGTATTGGTGTGACAGCGTCTATGACTTGAGAAGCGTCGAGAATTTGCTAATTAAAACGGGTGTGTGATCGTAAGATTGCTTGAATGATAAAGAAAATTGACATAGTAATGGCACACCAGAGCTTGGAATCTTGGATCCTTCAAATGGTTATGAAGGTTTTATTATATAGTAATTGAGGATGAAATGAAAGGTTGAGATCAATCCCATAGATAGGGAGATGAACGGTTGAGATAAAAGGGAACTAGAGAAGCCATCAGTAAACTCCACCTCTTCAATTGGTAAATAGGAGACAGAGTTTGGTTGACTGAAGAGTTAATTGTGAGTTACCTTTTTGAACTGAAGAGGTGGGTGAAGTTACCCATGTGAACTGGAGAGATGGGTGGAGTAACCCATATGATTTGATTGGAGTTATCTCTTTGAAGATAAATGAATATTTAATTCATTTATTTCATTAAAGTTTTCAATATGTGAGATAATTGAATTGTTTTTGATTTAAAATTGTTAAACCATGTTCATTTTTAGATACTCCGGAATGCTTCAGCCATGTTCATTTTTAGATACTACAGAACTTTTGATGTATGTACTAACGTTTGTTTGGCAGGTGCAAGCTGGTGGAGAATCTCCCGTAGCTTTGATTTATGTTTATATATGTCCTGACGGTTTTTGGGTCTTGGAGGTTTGCTGATAAACTGATTGAAAATGTCTGTCGATTTCGCACCTCTTGATAGTCCGGAACTACCAATTACCTCCACCCGGGCAGCCAGAAAATCAAATATTGAAAGAATGTTGGCAAATCTGCCTTTAACCTCCAAGTATCTGAAAGATGGAGGTGTTCTGGGGTCTAAGATAGACTCCAAAGTTCAAGAGATAACAGGTCTGGACCCAGGGACTTTGGCCGAATTTGTGAGACCTACACTAGACTGCTATAGTTACTATTTTGTTTTCATGCTTTCAGTAGTATATGCTTTGACATACTTTGACTGTCAGCGAGACTTTTCGTACTTTTGAGGATCGGTGGAATCCTGTGTTATATATTCAGCACCTGATTTTGTAATCAGGGTACTTTTGAGATGATTGTGTTCTGATTTAGTTGCAGCTTATGCTGATGTTTTATATGGATCTTAATGCATGAATGTAATATGATGAAATGGTTTAGGAAACCAATGTTAGGATATTTCAGTTCTAAATGCAATGTGGTATATATGCTTACTTATATTATTGACGTTATGTTATGTTTCATATCATGTGTTTTGGATCTACTAATGTGTGCATTAAGTGTGCAAGAAGAGTTGACCATGGAACTAAATCGGGGACCCAGTTCTGGAACCTATGTGTACACCTGTGCTTACCAAGGTCCTGTCTATATAAAGAGACATGGACCTCGTTGTTATGTATTTATTTCGTAAAGGTGTTTTGCATGGTTGTCATTAAATTAGTAAATGTTCATGTTATCAAGTCATGTCTAATGTTTTAATTTCATGTGCCAAATTTGGCAAAGTGTTGTAATTTATTATGGACATGGCTAGTAAAGGGAAACGAAGGTAAGTCAAGGGTTAACTAAGGTCATCTTTGAGTAGTACTCATGCTTACCCCAGGGTTAGAAGTTTCTAGTGTTTCTTTGACTTAGAATTTCGTAGGTTAACTTCAGGGTAAGTTTTAGAGGGTCTTTTGGACTCCTAGAGGGTAACCGGGGTCAGTTTTAGTCACCCAACTTGGTACCCTATGGGTTGGGGGTCATTTTCAGTCATTAATGAGCCTCTAAACTCATTTATTACCCCCTTAAAGTGTCATTTTCATCTTTGAGCGAATTTGAAAGAGGAGTGTGACTTTGGTTAACCTCACTCTCTCTTCTACCCATGTTCTTTTGACTTTGCCCTTGGAGGGTTAGGAAGTGGTTGGGTTAGGATTGGTTAGAGTTACTTTACCCTTGGGTTAAACCTTGCTTAGGTTGGAGGTTTGCCTATTTAGGGGAGATTTTAGGATGAGTTGAGTGTTCACCCACTCTCTACCTTTAGAGACAGAATCCAGTTTGAAGGAGCCTTTGGAGAATGAAGCTTAGGAAGGATAGCTGAACACCAGTCCTCTTTATTCCATAGCTTGGATCAATGTTGGAATTCTTTTAAAGAGTTTGTTTATGTTTATGTGTTCTTGAGCTCAAGGACTCCATTAATGGAGTTTATGGTTTTCTTGAAGCTTTTATTTTTTTGTTGGAAATTTTCTTTCTGTTTTCTATAAGTGTTTATTATGTGTTGTTTTTCGAATGGGTCTTCAAGGTACACTCACCCTTGGGAGGGTAGAGTAGCCTTGGAGGGGTAGTGGAAATGATTCCTGTCAAGTGTAGAGTCTCCCATGTCTGGAGGGAAAAACTTGGGGTAACACGATACCCATGAAGCCAAGATGGGCCTGAGGGCATTTAGGAGGTATAAGGAGGTTTTCAGGATAGCATCTTGTAAAGGTGATCCTTGGAAAGTCCATTTGAGGCTTGCGTATATTACTTATGATCTTGGCTTTCTCCTTCAGTGAGGTCTACAACTACCCCTGTTTCTAGAATGTCTCTCTGAGATACTTCTTTTGTTCAATCCTGTTGGGAAGGTTTTTATTCTTGTTTCCTTGAGTCTCTCTTCTGCCTGTTGTTGGATGTTCATCTATGTGACCCGTTCCAGATTGGATGCCCAAGCTCGGGGGTGGCCTTGCAAAAGCCTAAGTTGGGAGGTGAGCCTCCATGGTCAACCTCATTCTACCTTGTTTTCAGGTACCTAATGGAGATCGTAGATGCATGATACCCTTTGATGGGAAATGAGAACCACTGTAAAGAGGATCGTTTGCACCTTTGATGTTTATGAAATTTCATTAATTGTTTATTTGTATTAGTCTCCTATGGTCTCTTGTAATCTTCGTTCGGAATTGAAATTCAAACTTTCTTCTATGTTTCATAGTGATCCTATAAAATTTTGTAAGTAATGGCTTTTATGAATTTGAAAGGAATTAATTTTTCTAAGTTATTTGTTATATTGAGAAGGTTATACTTTATGTATTATTTAGAGAGAAATAGATGAAAGTAGTCAAAATTTTGTTCGAAAATTTTGTGTTCTTAGATGATTCAAAAAAAAAGAGTGATAAATTTTAAAGTTGGAAATTTAATTTTGGGAAAATCTCAAATTTTTTTTTATAATAAATTAAAATTAAAATTTTGGATTTTCCTTCCACCTAATTGTGGAGATTAAAATATAAAGCATTATGGTCAGATCAAATTAAAAAAAAAATGCTTCCTTATGCTTGTTGTTTTAACATATACAGTCATATTTTTTTTATTTCTTTACCAGTAGTTTACATTTTTTTTATTCTCCCCTTTATATATATATA
>MU225713.1:1617869-1647471 GCA_018584345.1 Thuja plicata | reverse complement strand
ATATATATATATATATATATATATGATGGAACTCATATATATATATATATATGATATATTTACCATTCTTATGTTTAAAGAAAATGTGGTATTGTTTTTAAGTTTCGGGCGCGGGCGACAGAGTTTAAATACGCTGTGTAATTTTATGTTTGTTTTTATGGGGAGGGTCGAAACCCCCCCTGTTCCTCCGCGTCTGTTTCCAGGGGGCCGCGCGGCTCACGGGCCTTCCACAGTGGGGGCTCCGCCGGCCGGCGACGGCGGGCGGTGGTGCCGTCGCCTGCGTCAACCACTGCGCCGCCCGGTCCCCATGTGTACTCTTCGCCGCCGACTGCGGTATTATTGCATCGCTATCCCTTGCGTTTTTTTTAATATTAATTTTTGTTATCTTGTTTTTATAGGTAGCGATTTTTTTTTGTTTTTCATATGATAGGGTTTTAAAATTATTTTAATTAGGATTTTTATTATATGTTTATTTATTTTCTTTATTTTTTTTGTATATGTAAGTTTAAATTAAATTCGTTCTATTAAGGAGATTTAATAATGTTAAATAGATATTCTTTTATACTAGATTTACTCAAAAGTTTGATTTGTATGAGTGAAGATTTATATGTATAATGTCTTCAATTAAATTAGACATGTTTAGACATAAGGACTTTTTGCATAGAAAATGATTGATTTTAAATGTAAGGGATATTTTAAGTTTCAATTTAAATCTTATAGATGTTAGTTTTATTTTGATTATTGTTTTATTATTAATCAAATTTTAGATTTGTATAACTAATCAATTTGTGTTGAGATCTATTTTTGATCATTAGATAGTCTTATTAAGTTTAGTATCGATATGTTAAATTGATGTTTTCTTTAGGGGAATTCATTTTAAATTTAATACACTTTTTATAAAGAGTCTTTTTATCTGTCTTATCTAAGCGATTTCTACCTTATACGGTTATTTTCGCTATCTTTGACTTATAACGGGTATAGTTGACTTTCTATCAACAAAAGTCAAACGTACTCTGTTTACCTTGGTTTTCGAACCAGTGGTTCCCCTCGCACTTTGGAACCTAGGATTTCAGTTTCGTACTTTTTTGAGAGAGTTGACTTTTGGGTCAACCCCAATTGACTTTTTGGGTCAACTGTCTCGTTTTGCACACCATAGACTCGCTTAGCACTTAGTAAACCTTAGTGACCCTCCTTCGTGTAGTTCTAGGGATGTTTGACTTTTGGTCAACCTTAGTTGACTTTTAGTCAACCGTCTCGTTTTGCGTGCATGTGTTAACCTTGTGTAGATTCGGAATCTTGTTTTGATTCGTTATTTAAAATTTTTTGTTCGTGTGTTTTTGCCCAACTTTTGGGCATGACAGAATTGCGAGGTCTAATCGAGACAACTTACAGGTTGAAGGAGTAGGGGGATAAGATCACCACTTACCTAGCTACCTTTGGCATCATCAAGGCCGCGAAATTTCCATGTGCGGTACAATCACTCGAATTAAACTGGCAGCTCGCGACATTGTATAATGCGACCACTCGTTCAGTTTTGCTTTTAGATCCTGTGCTGTTGCAATATCCCACCACCATCGTCACACTAGACGCTCCCACCTTTGCTTCCGGGTTGGGAATTCCACAATTCAAAGGGCATGCAGTAATCACCAGGGCCAACTCACTAAAGCAATTCGGTGAAGCCGGAATCATTTCCCGACAGCACCTCAATAACCACTGGTTGAAGTCTCCAAAGCGAGACTATAAGAGAATGAAATTGGGAATTCCCCACGGGGCTTTCAAAGAGCCCATTCAAGCGGGCATAATATTTTTTTGCAGAATATTTTTTTGCAATAATATCTAATTATGTAGATACACAAATGAGGACAGTCGCCCAAAATTCACAATTTTATATGACTTCTTATGTGCTGTGGGCATTGGCACAACAAAGACCGACTTTTCAAGGCCTGGGAACAGTCACAGAACTCGGGAACGGCTCGGAATAGGTCACACCTTGGCACCATTATCCCCAATTATAGTGGAGCTCAGCTTCCAAAATTTCTGTCGGGTAAATGACGCCTTCATTTACCACAATATTCTAGCACTTACCCAAGATTCTGGGTACCGACTCTCACTGGCGGCAATGGCACTTGTCAATTTCTATGGCCGATATTTCATTTAGTTCAGGCTCCACACTTACATCAGGGTGACAGGCTTCAATGGGAAGCCCTACCTCTTTCCCTTGTATTGCGGGGATAGGATTATTCTTTTAGAGTTCTGCAGGCAGATGATGGATCTACAAACCTTATTTACATTGGCGAAGGTCGTCAACGTCCCATTCCCCTTTTCTTGCGGGGATTATACATGCTGCCTCACCGCGTCCCGGGAGGCAGATAATGAATTGAAAGGTTTGGGATTGGTTGAGAATTCAACCAAGCCCGGAGAAATTATGATCCTCGTGGCAAGATTTCCACTGCACTACCTAGGGCGTCCCCCTCGCACGAAGATGATATTGAAGATTTCTGGGCGGACTGCCATAACAACTTTGATCTCAGGGCCCTACAAAATAGAAGAATGAGCAAAGGGCTCGTGGAAGCACTAGAGCTTCGTGCTTTCTCGAAGGGTTTCAAAGATGGCGGGCCGCTGGAAGATTCGACGTACAAGGGACATGGGCTAGACAAATTGGACCTCCCTCCACTGGATTGGGCCACTCCAAAGGATTTAACAGTTGAGGGGGTATGCAACCCGATCCTCGAAGCAAGTCACAGGTACTTTGCCTGGGTGTGCCCGCTGAAGCAAGTAACAATAAAGGAAAAGAAAAAGAGGGAGGTCTAGTGCCCAAGGCGTCCCCTCAGATTTCCAAATTTCTGATGGCAAAGCTACATGATTAGATGGAGGCGGCAAAGTTGGCCAACCAACAAATTAGCATGCAAGTGGCTGCCGGTCTCCCAATCACCCCAATGGCATCTACTTGCCCAACTGGACCAACCTCGTTGGCAGCAATGATGAATAAGCAGACTTTGGCTGCGGTAGAGTCTTGCAATATTTTGGATATCGGGGCTTCTCTTACTAGGAAAAACAAAATAGCTGGAACCCCCATACCAAGCGTCGCCCTTGGTATGCCCAAGAAGCCCCCGGTGGATGTAAGTTTGGACTCTCCCGAACTTGAGGATGTCTCAGACTACTCTCTGCCACATGATGACTTTGATGATAGCTTCTCGGCGGAGGAGCTTCTGGATATCCAACAGCGTGTCAGTACTACAGTGAAGGAAATCGAAGCTCAAGATGAAGAGGCCCCTGCAAAAGAGGAAATACCGATGGAAAAGGATATATAAGAGCAGGAGGCTTGGGAGGGAAATATTGAGCCCGAACAGGAAGAATTACCGGTCCAGGGGACCATGGATTTGCCAAGGCAACCTACACTTGAGCCAGCAATGGAAGGAGAACCAGGATCCCAAGGAACAAACGTACCTCCAACCATCACGCTCTAGGTGCTTTTGGAGTCTTCGGGTGACCAAGTGCCCTGAAGCACTTTCGGTGAGGTTGTAACAACTGTCGGCTTGATAAACTTTGGCCAACGACCTCACCCACCTCCTGAAGATGTCCCAATGGAGGAAGAAAGTATTTCAGAGGATGAGGCCAATAAGGCCCAAGAATAACAACCAATGGACCAAGAGGTCCCGGAGGAAGAAAATGAAGAGGCTGCTGATACCACTAGGGAAGATGAAGTCCTTGAGAATACAAAAATTGAGACTAGAGAAAAGACTCCGGGTGATTTTACAGAGGACGCCAGCACAGTAAAAAATATCAAGGATTCCGGAGAACAAGAAACATAAAAAGAACAGGAAACAAGAAAAGAATTGGAACGGGAGCAGGAAAAGGAGCCTGAGGATAACATACACTCAGGGAATGCGCCACCGGATTGAGAAATGGATTCTAATGAACAGGAATTGGCGGCAAGGCCGCCCCAGCCGCCCGAATGGTTGGTAAAAACCAAGAAAAGGAAAGCTTTGGCAACAACTACGGGCACCCTACTATCACTAGCCGAGATGATGGCCAAGAATGTTGAGACAAAGAAGCCCAAAAGAGCGCGGATGGTCCATATTCTCCGTACCAACCCAGCAGGCAACATTGTTGCGGTCATCGCAACACCCCTAGCAAATACAAACGCAGCGGTCGCAAGGCCCAAAGACTATAGTATAACGGAGGTAGAGCTGGGGAAAAGAGACAAGCAAGGAGAACTAGGCTTGTTGAAGGAGGCTACCCGGGCAATAGAGGCTCCTCGCGCTTCTGGCGGAATTAACACAACCCTTGGCCGAAGTCCACCCCGGAACCCCCTCTTTTAGATTGTCGCTTGCATAGGGCGATGTGGACTCACAGCGTATAATGAAGAAAAAGGTGCAAGTAGTGGACGGGTGGGCAGCCGAGAAAATAGTAGTGATGAGAATTTCTAGAGCGTCCCTGTCGGACCTATACATGTTCGATCTCACCCTTAGCCATGTGAGAAGCTCCGCTCAAATATGGTAACTGGACTTGGAGAAATATGAGAAATGGAAAGTGGGGTTGGAAGAGATCTGCAGCGTAGGTGAAGAGGTTGCCACAAAGTCTGACTTTTTGGGAGAAGAATCATATGATTCCCTCCAGGTCTAGTACTCTAGACTTGCCCTCAAAATTGAGGTTTGCAAGGAACTGGTTAAGACCTTAAAAGAGAAGTTGATAGCTGCCCAATATCCCTTGGGTTTATTCAATACATTCGTGGTCAGGGTATCGCAAGTTGATCCCTTAAGCACCGAAACATGTACCCCGGAGGACTATGTCCTTAGTAAGTTCGACAAAAGGATGGAGTCCCTATATCCGTTGGGCGGAGATTTTGATCAAGGCAGGTTGTCCCGGTTGTCAAAGACCATGATTCGGTCACATGGTGCCATCAAGGTAGTAAATGAATTCTGGAACGGGGCCGGACTAGTTGAGGAAGCGTTCGAGGCTGTCCGCAGCCGGTGCGAAAACATTTGGGGCGTAGACGTAGAAGGCCTAAGCGAAGTGATGGAAGCTTGGTAAATATCATAAGTCAATAAAGTTCTCCGGATCCGGGAGAATTCAAGCCAGCGTCATGTTTTGTATTCTTTATTCTTTTGGAACACATGTTCTCAGATCCCAGAGTTTCGAATCCCACATTTTTGAATTTCTTGACGTGACCCGCTTCTCGGGTCCCAATGCCGATCAGTCACTTTCAGGGTAGTAATAAAGGTTGACAGAAGGTGAATAATTGCAACAAGGCACGTAAGCTCGACTGGAGGTTTCTGACAGATGGTCTTCCCAAGGCGCCATTCCAACGTTACACCTGGCGTATGGGAGACAGGGCGCCGCTTTCCCATTTATGAGGCATGTAGCCTCGATCCTCGGGTATCAGATTTCTTCTTTCTCCTTCCTGGCTCTCTTTTCGAGGCCGATTCTTCAACTCCATCTTTCTTGTCTTATTCTTCTGACATGTCAGGCCTCTTCCGTCTCGAGGTCTTTTGTAATGTAGTGCAGGTAGTGTCAGCCACCAGATAATGTATTATATTGTAAAGTGTAAAATAAGTTAGGATTAGGGTTAGACCAAAAGATGTGTATAAATAATAAGTCTGACCTCATTGCAAGGGTCGGCAAAATTGATGATTTTGCGGTCCATAGTTAATAACAAAGCGGTTTTTATCATTTCGTAGTTGCAGAGCTTAATGCTCCATAGTTTTAAGCTTTCAGTAGTTAAATGCTCCCTGGGAGTTATCATTGTACCACACACCAGTGCTTGCTGGAAATATGTTAATGAAGAAGGAAGGGTTCTCTCAACGATGTTGTTTGCACTCTGTCTTCTACGTTGATGGTATTTTATGCTGTGTTTTTCATGTCCTTTGCTCTAATGCTTAAAGTAGATTAACGACCTCCTTTCTTTGCTACTGATGAAATATAAGCTAATGGTTGTATATTTCTTTGGTATTTAGTGTAGTGTGTTAGAGCATTGTTGATGTTTTGAATGTTTAGCATAATTATAGGTGAAAGCATGCTTGGAGGAAACCCCATTTACCACTGCACTATCTTCTTAAGTTTATTTGTTAAGTGAAAGCATGCTTGGAGGAAACCCCATTTACCTGGATCCCCGGAGTTGATGAGTTGTAGATAAACAACTATTTCCTTCGAAAATAGTCACATCTCCCAACCGAGCCCCGCACTGTTGAGACTCGACTCTCACGTGCTTGGAGGCCCGGGGAATCTCATTTCCCCGAACAACCTTTACAGACGGAGTTGGCCGGTACCCCGGTACCCAGTGACAACTTACATCTATTGGCAGACCTGGTCACAAAGTCCCATCAACAGGTTGTTCAATGTAGACAAATTTGTTGTAATCATAAGGTTTTTTTCTGCTTTGCTCGTCATTTTTCTCAGCAAATTCACCCACTTTAACATTTGCACTCTCAATGATTTTGTGAGAAGATTTGTTCAGACATTTATAAGATTTTCTTTTGGTAGAATATCCTAGAAATATTCCTTCATCAATTTTAGAGTCAACTTTCCCATTTCTATCATCTTTTAGTATATAACATTGACTTCCAAAAATTCTAAAGTAACTCACATTTGGTGTGCATCTATACCATAGTATTTAAGGTGTCTTATTTGAATCTTTCTTTAATTGAACTTGGTTTACTGTATAGACAACTCTACTTACAACTTCTCTCCAGAATGTTTGTGTTATTTTCCGCTTTGTTTTTCAACTTTAGCTTTATACCATTTGAACATCTTGAATGCTTCAGATTTCTCTTTTAAGAACATGACAATGATCATCCTAGAATTGTAATCAACAAATAGAATAAAGTATCTATCACTATAATAGCTCTTTGTTCTCATTGGTTTACATAAGTCAGTATGGACTAATTCTAGAATAACATTAGATGTGTGGTTTTTTCTCTTGAAACTAGACTTTGGCATTTTTCCCTTAAGACATTTTTTGCACATAACATTGTTAGGCTTTGAAATACTCGGTAAGCCTCTTACTTTTATTTTCTTAATAATCTTAACCATGTTGTGAAAATGCACATGACAACCTTTTATGCCACAACTGAACATCTTCATTTCTAGCTAATAAACAAGTGGTCTCAATATTATCAAGATAGAATAGATTACCTTTTGTTTGTTCACGAGTACCGATCAACTTTCATGTTCTATTATAGATGATTACCCTTTTTTTTTCTCAAATGCAACTCGGTGTCTTGCGTTGTTCAGTTGTGAAACACTTAATGGTACGTTTTCCTTCAACTGGGCAAGGTGAGTCATTACCCATCCTAACTCATTCACTTTTATAATATTCAAAAGTTTCAAACTTTTCCTTAGCTCCAGTCATGTGATGAGTACAACCACTATCAATAATCTAGACATCATTTTTGCTAACTTTAGATATGAGTGCAGTTTCAACATACCTTTCTCCATCATCATAGTCATCCTTCATAGCAACAAACACTACTTTAATATCTTCATCAAAATCAGTGTCCAAATTTTCAGCTTTGTTCTATACGAGGAAACAAGCTTTCTTGCCTTTGTCCTTGTAATCTTAGTTATCTCTTCTGTCAAAGTGTTGGTTTCTTCTGTAGTCTCGGTCATCACTTTTGTCATATTTCTTTTCATAAGATTTGTCATTGTTTATTTCATCCTTTCTCTTGTTAGGGCATTTAGCAACAAAATGACCAATTTCTTTTTAATTAAAACAAACCAATGGTAATTTACCTTTTCATCTTCCTTTACGTTTATGTAATCTTGTAGCCATTAGTGCTTCAGGTTCATCAAGTTCTTGATCATCACTATAACTATCACTATCATTTTTCTCATAGTGTGTTTGTTACTAGATTTGCTCATTTTTCAGAGAAGACTTGAATGCAGACTCAATAGAAGGTAAGACAATGTTGTCATAGTTGTTCATCACAAATGAAATAAGTCTACCAATCAAACTATCAAGAGTAACATTGTTACCAGCTAGTGCTCTCATTTCTTGAATTGCAGATACTCTAATAGCATAAACAAGCGGTAAGGTTCTCAGAATTCTATTTACAAGTGTTTCTTCAACAAGTAATCCTCCTACTCTATGGATAACATTAACAACTTGTTTGATTCTTTCATTGCACTGAGTGATGTTCTCTCCTTTCTTTCTTAGGTCATCAAACTTTCATCTTACGCTTTTAGCTTTTTTTGTCAGCACATTGGCATCTCGTCCATGTACTAGCTTGATTTACTTTGCCAAGGTGCATGATTTCACATCTTCAAATTCAACATCATATAGTGAGGAATAAAGTTCTATCATCATAGCATTGTGTTCATGCTTCTCCCTCAATTGATCATCTGTCAGAGGTCCAGTCAATGTAGTATATTCAGTATCCAATTGATGTGTAACATCATTTCCAATATCAGATAGATGAAGTCTTATCCTGCTTTTCCATGATGCAAAGTTGTCCTTGTTCAACTTAGGCGCATCTGTTTTACTTATCTTGTGATCTTTAGCTTAAGTCCCTTTAAACTTTCCTTCAAAGCACCAAAGCTCTGATTCAAAACTTGTGTCTGTCCATCAGTCTATGGATGATGTGTTGAGTTGAACTTCAAATCTGCCTTCAACTTTTTCCACAAGGTTCTCCAAAAAGTACCCAACAAACTTGGTGTCTCAATCTAAAACTATTCTCTTAGGTAATCCATGTAGTCTTATCACATCCCTGAAAAATAATTCTAGTACATGAAGAACATCATTAGTCTTCCTGCAAGGAATGAAATGTGTCATTTTTGAAAACCTATCCACCACAACAAACTTGGAATCACGCCCTCTTGGAGTTCTTGGTAGGCCAAGAAAAAAGTCCATACTAACATCCTCCCATACTAAAAGTCCTTTTTCCATTTGACATACCTTGCCACCTTGTACAAATTTCTTATCATCTTACTGCAACTGTGGCCAATAATAGCCCTCACTAACAAGAGAAATTGTTTTGTCTCGCCCAAAATGTCCAACCAGTCATCCACTATGCTTTTCTTTGATTATATTCTCCCTTATTCAGCTCTTAGGAATGCTCAACTGACTACCTCTGAATAACATATCATCGTAGATTATGAAGTCCAACCATTTGGTTATATCTACAGTAACAGGTTCTCTGCAAGATTTCCAAGCTTTGCCAAAATCTGGATCTTCGCGATAAAAAATATTAGTTTTATTGAAACCAACAATCTCAATCTACATCACTGTCAGCAAAATCAGTCTTCTGCTAAGGGTATATGCAATCCTATTAGACTTCCCACTCCCGTGTTTCAAAACAAATGTGTAACTCTGCAAAAACTCAACCCATTTCAAAGCTCGACTTTTTCAAATTAATCAACAACTTCTCTTCACTTAACCTCTCAAATACCTTAGGAATATGCATCATGTGTTCTTCCAATGTCTTACCGAAGATGAAAATATCTTTCAGGTAAACAATAAAAAACTTACCCATAAATTCTTTCAGTACTTCATTCATGAGTGACATGAATGTGCTCCGTGCATTGGTTAGCCCAAAAGGCGTGACTAACCACTCATACAAGCCCTCCTTTGTCTTGAATGTTGTCTTCGATTCATCTCCTTCTCTGATCCTGATTTGGTGATATCCACTCTTTAGATCTATCTTTGTGAGATACAAAGCTCCACTCGAACAGTTCATAATATCATCCACTCTTGGCAAGGGAATTTTTTACTTGATAGTGATCTTATTGATAGCTTGAGAATCAAAACTTATGCACTTGTCTGTTCAATTCGTCACTCTCTGCTGGATTCATTTTAATACCCTCTCAGATGACTATACTATTATTTTAAAATTGGACATTTCGACATGAAATATATGATTTCAGTTGTCTACATTTTGATAGATCTAGATGATATTATGCTTAGCTAGATGTTTTGATATATGTATTCTCGATTAATGTCTTTGTGAAAAGAATTTTTATCTTTTGCTTGTAGATGCAATAAGAAATGGAATTCTAATCTTTCCCACTTATGATGCTCTATTTTGACTAATGTGTTTTCATGAATTATCTATGATACTTTATTCTGGCATATATGTCTGACGTGTTTTCATGACTCAGGACGAAGTTGTAGTTATTCACTTAGCTGAGGTCAACACGATGTATCGATCTTGGTTATTTGTTTGCAATGTTATATATATATATATATATATATATATATATATATATGTTTCTATGCACATGTATCTCTCCTCGCTGATGCAGGAAATCAGGTACCATGCATCGTCTCCACCTGGGTCTTCAAGTCTGAGCGTGCTCTCTAAATCCTCGATTGTTGTGATGGAGATAACACCTGGTTCCGCAAGACTAAGCCTTTACCTGATCCATGTTCCCGGGTTGGGTCTTTTTGGGATTCATCTTTCATTTATGGATTTATGTCCGTTTATAGATGCTTGGTATTTGATCAGTGTGGATATTCATTATAATCCCTAGGACTAGGTGAATATTGTTTTGTGGTTTAATTATTGGTTAGTAATAATTGGATGGTATGATGGAGTTATATACATGGTAATAAAACTTTTATAATTGTATTTAATAATGCGTGACTATGATAATAATATTTGCATGGTTATATGTACACATAGGCGTATTGGTGCACACATATGCATAGGTCTATATATATAAGTGTATAAATATGCCTATATTAATATTTTGATAAATGGGTGTGTGTATGTATTGATCTATTATGTGCCTTTTTAATTTTAAGAAAAGAAATTAATTATTATGTGAAATTATATTATTCCTTTAAAAGAGGAAAGTATCTAATCAAGGTAAAAGCTAGAATAAATGAATTAAAGCATAAAGTAACAAAGGAAGTAATTTAACTAAAGCATTCTCGGGAAACTACCTACTCATTAAATTATCTAAAGGCTCTTATGTTCAAACTAATAACCAGAAGGTAGTTGTGGATGGTTGCATCGGTTGAAACTTCCTATGCAACCAATCCTACAACATATTTATGGAAGGGAAATGTAGAGAGTAGGGAGTTAGGAAGAATGTAGGGAAATTATATACGGAGAACTTTATATATACCTGAAAACTATTAGAAAGATTAAGAGAAACATTTGGAGAATATATGGTTGATTGAAAGGCTGGACGAAGAATAGGCTTGGCTAGAATAGATTTGGATTGCCTCAATGGTTTCTCCGCAGGACTCCAGGTAGGCTCTACTCGGAAAAGAGATTCCTATTTATATGATTGCTATGTTTTGATATGATTGTTTTGTTGTCTGCTATAGTTGTGTGTTCTATGGAAATCCTTTTTGACTATTTGGATATTATGTTGTCTGGTATGAATTAAATAATGAAAGTATAACTTGTAATGAATTAAGTTTATGAATTGTTGTTTATTTGTCCTTCTCTGTGTATTGCCACCTTTGAATATATCTGTGTATTTCCTTAAACTTTACATTTAATTTGTAATTTGTATGGATGTGATATTGTATTTTGATTAAGCATATAAGGGAAGGAAGATAAGATGTCCCTCTTTTATCCCCGAATGCACAAATGAAAGATCCAAATTGATTAACCCTAAAGTAGGATCAATTCACAAATGAATCAACCATTCAGAAATGTGAGAACGGAAGATCTTAAATTCTGTTTTATGATTAAGTAGATATGGTATATAACAATAATTGAAAAGAATGAGAGGAAGTACTAACCTTAAAGAATTGTAGATGTGAAAAATGTTGTTTTCTGAGTTCTGTACTCTGTTTCTGGAAAATCCGAAGTATGATCTGGAACTGAAACGCATAGACGAACAAAATCCAGAAATCTGTGTTCGATCCAACACCGTCTTATGAAAAAGGTAGACCTTGACCCACTAATCTCACCCCTGAACCAATAATCTTGACCCTGACCTGCACAGATCTGATAGAAAATCTGTTTGCAGATCCCGATAGTTCGCTGAAAACGGAATCTAGATCTGAGTTCAAATCTTCAATCCTAAACCTGTACCTGCAAGAAAAAAAGATTTGTTTGTTGGGGGGAGGGTTTCCTTAGTCAAACGCTGATTTAGGAATTAACCTTGAAATCAATAAAGTATAGAATGCTAGCAAGTAGTAGAATTGATTATAGTCCCTAGGACTAGGTGAATATTTTGTTGTTGAATTATTGGTTAGTAATAATTGGATGGTATGATGGAGTTATATACATAGTAATAAACCTTTTCTAAATGTATTTAGTAATGCGTGATTATGATAATAATATTTGCATGGTTATATGTACACATAGGCATATGGGTGCACACACACACACACACACACACACACACACACACACACACACACACACACACACACACACACACACAGAGATATGCCTATATAAATGTTTTAATAAATGGGTGTGTATGTATTTATATATTATGTGCCTTTTTAATTTTAAGAGAAGAAATTAGTTATTAAGTGAAATTATATTATTCCTCTAAAAGAGAAAAGTAACTAATCAAGGTAAAAGCTAGAATAAATGAATAAAAACATAAAGTAAGACAGGAAGTAATTTAACTAAAGCATTCTCGGGAAACTACCTACTCATTAATTTATCTAAAGACTCTTATGTTCAAACTAATAACCAGAAGATAGTTGTGGATGGTTGCATTGGTTGAAGTTTCCTGTGCAAACAATCCTACAACATATTTATGAAAGGGAAATGTAGAGAGAAAGGGAGTTAGGAAGAATGTAGATAAATTATATACGGAGAAATTTTTATATTACTGAAAATTATTAGAAAGATTAAGGGAAATATTTGGAGAATATCTGGTTGATTGAAAGGCCGGAGGAGAATAGGCTTGGCTGGAATAGATTTGGGTTGCCTCAAACGTTTCTCTGTAGGACTTCAGGTAGGCTCTACCTGGAGAAGAGATTCCTATTTATATGATTGTTATGTTTTGATATGATTGTTTTGCAGTATGCTACAGTTGTGTGTTCTATGGAAATCCTTTTTGCCTATTTGGATATTATGTTGTCTGGTATGAATTAAATAATGAAAGTATACCTTGTAATGAATTAAGTTTATGAACTGTTGTTTATTTTTCCTTCTGTATGTATCGCCACGTTAGAATGTATTTGCTTCCAGATAGAATCTCTTTCTGTAGATATTATGTAGAATTCCATCTTGGTTAGAACGATATCTTTTGGTGGTCACCTTTCTGCACCTTGCACTTAGTGGCAGGAACTAAACAGATTTACCAAGAAGGTAGATGGGGTTGAGGGATTTTTTGGAAGGAGAACGAAGGGATTCCAACTGGGTATCTCCCTGATTCTACCTTCTACGCCTCCATCTTATCTAGTTTTACTCGGAAGGTCAAATTTGAATGTTGTTGTCCGGAGTGTGCAGAAGTCCTGACCACCTACGCAGAACTGGGCACCGCCTACGTAGAGTGCGTGACCACCTGCGCATGAAGCACCACCTTCGCAGTTTGTACCACCTACGTAGATTAGGTCACCACCTGGGCAGCTAAGGTCATCACCTGCGGAGCTTAGGGTTCCACCTACGCAGGACTCTTCCAGTTTGAGTTTTAGGGCTTTCGGAAGGGTATAGGGTTTATTTCTAACCCGGGGTTGATCCTAGAGGTTGGTCATACGTGCAGAATACTTGATTTGCATATTGTCTTATGTTTATGATCCTTTGGATACCCATCATAAGTTTTGGATGGTTTGGGAACCCTGATTAGGGTTAAGGGTGTGTTAAGTACCCTAGAAACGTTGTGTAACTTCCTTTATGTTCCATATGGATGTTATGAACTCTTGTACACTTTTGATACTTATCCTTGTGTGTTTTGATGAGATTGATAGAGGTAGGAAACCTAGGAACACTAGGTGAGTGGCTCACAGTGGGGCTCGGGGCCCTAAGTGGCTAGTACCAGGATAACCCACTGTGGAGTTGTTTAATCCAGTGATAACAATAATAATTTATGGGAAGGGAATTACACATTAACTAAGATAAGCCTCGCCCATGTCGGTAGTGCTAATAAAGGCTACGGATGGGAGTGGGAGAAGGTACCATTGCGGTAGCACAATCAGACAGTCACCTAGCATATCTTAGAGCTTCTACCGATGTGCTTCATGTCTTTTTATTCTACAAAAGGTTTGCTTCTTTTATATCACAATTAAATTTGTTTGGAAGGTTTGTAAATATTTTGTTGCGTTATAGCTTTAAGTGAATGAGTTCAGTAGAAACATTAAAAAAATGCAAACAATGATCTTTACAACATAGATATATTTCTCTTGCAAAGTGTTTTTCTAACTATCTAAACACAAAACAAACATTTTTGTCACACAAACGTATGACAACTGTTTGACAGAATGCACTTGAAGGGAAAAGTATAGAATTACGTAATTACAACAATTTAAAGTACAAGGAAGCAATATTTATAACACTGAGACTTTTAAACATAGAACTTATTTTCTAATTTCTAATAGCATACAAAATCACAACTCTAAGGCTATGAATCACTTATATGTAACTCAACTTGAAAATTACACATAAAAGCAATGTTTGTATTCTGCAAAATTATAGCAGAGTTTACTTGCAATGCATAAAGATGATTATTTACAACGAGTCCGATTGTACTTATAGAAGAAAGGTTGAGAGAAAAAGGTGGGAGAAGCCGAACTAATTGTTAACTTATCCAACATTATAGTCCTATGTAATGTGATACAAAATATAAAATCCACTTTGTGTTATATCTGCACCTCATTGTATTTAGATGTTAATACTTTTTCACACTCCATATTTACAAACACGGTACATCTTTTAATATCAGTTTTTGTACCAAATTTAATTACATAGAAGATATAGGTCAACCCTAAAAAATTAAATCATAATAATAAATATATATTAGTATATTCCCAATTAAGCCTATTTCAAAATACTGAAACTCGACGATTCAACCTCCAATTACGCGTTGAATAAAAGTCAATGACTTGGCTTGCATTTAACAATTATATATTGATCAATCACAACAATGACCACATGTCAAAAAATGAAAAGTGAAAAGTGTACACTCTTTTCTAGCTAGGATCAAATAGTGCAAATTAATGGCAGCATTGGTGACAGAGAGATGATTGGATGACATTGCAAGTGCGCAAATTTGGCATTCAAGTGGACAAGACACAAGATTTAATGGCTATAAGTTTGAATGATTGACTTTGATTCTGTACAACTCTCATTTCTGCATCCTAGGATTTTCTGCGAAGAGTGATAAAGCTTGTTAGTCTGAAGTATTTTGTCTAGGATATTAAATTCAAAGAAGGATGAGTGAAGTTATTGTTCCCGCTGCCTCGCAAGGGTCTGAGAAGAAAACGGAGGTTACATTGAAGAAGTATGTGGAAGAATTTGCCGAGTTGCTTCCCGGGACTCTGAATACAAACAGTACGAATTGGGATGAATAGAACGACAAATGGTGTCAATGCAAAAATCCGGTAACCCCAAATTATACTAGTAGTACTTTGTTTCATTATTTCTAGAATAATACGATCAAGCAGTCCCAATTTGTAATCTATGCGTTTTGAATATGGCAAAATTGATCGTGCCTGATGTCTATGTCGACATAGGTCTCATTAAGGAACTAGCTAGAAACTACTACCCAGTAGCTAGGGTAATCAGGAAAAGGAACAAAGAGACCCTAGTTTCGATAGATAGGAGGTCAGTGGCAGAGGTATTCAGAATCACTGGTGTATTGTGTATAGACATTGATTTAAAGAAGATTAAGGTAGACTATGTCAAAATAGACCACTTAATTAAGCAATATGAATTGCCTAAGTTCATTCCCAGAGTAGACACACACTTGGTAAAAATCCCAGACAACTTCAAGCCACTTTTTGACTTATCCCTGTTTCATCATTATGTAAAATGCACGGTCTATGGTTTGAGCAGGGTTCTAGGTTTTGATGGAGATTCCATAATATCTCAAGATTTACTCATGATGGGCATGAACATCCAACACCCGGATGTCAACATTGATTATGACTATGTTGGATATATAGTTGATGCTATCCATGCTGCACTAGTAGAGATATAGTCAGATACTCCAACACCTACTTTTAAGCATTAGTCTCATCTGATGTATATGATTTTGTATTATAACAGAGCATCAATGGATAAAGAGTTTGAATTATTTGTTTCAAAATATGGTGTTGATGCACCAATCCAGAGATGGACTCAGGTATGGGATAGTTCATCCAACAACTCATCATTTGTATTCTTTTGCAACTGGATTGTGGATCCAATTTTCAATTTGTTAGGAACAGATAGGCACAGGCTTCCTTTTGAGATTAGAAAGGATTTGAGACCTCGGGAGTATGTACCAAACTGACCTATCTCTCATAATTGGGCTGATTTCTTCTTTTTTGACTACATTACTATCATCAGAGTATATGGTTGTATGCAGCCCCCTCACATCCTTTCCAAGTTTGTTCCTCTTAGGGTTACATTCTTAGAATTTGTTTGGCAAATCACTTGGGTAGATAAGGAATTTCTAGAGGGACATAAGAAGGGCACTTTTATACCCAGATTATGGGCATATTTTGACTTTTCCATTGGGAAAAGGGTTTTTGATCTGATAAATGACTTTTTGAAGCAATACAGAATGTGTACAGCAATTGCCAGATTTTGTGATCCAATTTTTTTTGTTAAAACAAGCCTAAAAAGAATGAATCCTTGGAAAAACATTAGGGAACATGAACCATTGGATGATGAGGATGTGGTGAGGAACAAGTTAAATAAGCAAGAAGTCCAAGACAGGAGAAGGAAGTGGAATGACCTCGTTAGGGTAGAATCTAAGTGGAAGGAATTAGATAATTCATTCTCTGGCTATTCCCTGATCTCCCATAGTTCTAGAGGATAGGTGAAATGCTCAAATCCTATGAAACCCTAATTGAACAGGTACCACAATTCAGTTCCAAAGATGCACAATCTAAAGGGTCCCCAATTCCAGTTGCATTACATGACCAAGAACACCAAGAGCAACAAGAAGAGGAACAACAAAAAGAAGGACAATAGGAAGAGGAAGAGGCTGGTGAAAAGGCTACTTCAGCTAGACAGGCACCAAGGAAGAAACAAAAGAAAGAGCACAGGATGGTGTAGGATAGGAAAAGCATGGCCAAGGCCATGATCACTGAGCAAGGTAAGTATTTCAGAAAATTAAAAAGACAATCTGATATACCTCTGAGTTGTGTGCCATGAACAATCTCAAAAGGTGTATTTCTAGTACTATTCACTAAACTGTTGTATGAAAACTCTTCTTGTGCCAACATCAAATCCCAATTACCTGGTGTGTCTCCAACTAAATATCTCAGCAAATTACCCAAACTTGGGTTTATAACCTCTATTTTTCCATCAGTCTATGGATGAAACGTAGAACTATACTTCAACAAAGTATCCAACTTCTTCCAAAGTGTTCTCCAAAAATAGCTAACAAACTTACTATCTCGGTCAGAGATAATACTCCTCGGTAATCCATGCAATCTCACAATCTCCTTAAAGAAAAGATTTGCTATATGTACTACATCTGATGTTTTCCTATGTGGTATACAATGTGTCATCTTTAGAATCTATTATATCATCTTAAAATGGAAGCACTTCCATTTTAAGAATGTTTGGCCCTCCTTAGGCGGTGTTTTTAGGCCATCATCATGTTGACCTCTCATTTCTGACCCTTCTACATCTTCTCTGCATGTTTAGGACCCTAATTGGGCCTCTCTGGGCACTGTTTATCCCACTTGGCACATTTGCCATGGGTCCTAACTCGATGGGTCAAGGTCAACCTTAACATTGACCTAGGTTAGGGTCGACCTCGACCTCGACCCAGGTTCGCCTTTTCAATTGGAAAGTTTGTCGGCTGTCGGGGGACATTCAAAAGTTCATTTTTCCGCTTCTTGGTCAGCTATTTTGGGTTCCAAAGTGATGACTCTTGAAATTATATTTAATATAGGTTCACTTATAGAAGATTGTTCCCTGGATTTGTATATAAGGAAGCCTTCTCCTCTCATTTTAATCTAAGTAATTCTAAGCAATACATATCAAAAGCAATTTTCATTCAAGCGATCTAAGGAAGAAATCTATTAAAGCATACTTTAAAATCAAATTAATGTTTTCAAGTCTTCTTCTCAAGCATTCAAGTTCTCCATTGAAGATCAAGGATTTAAGCATTCAAGCCTTTGAAGGGATTTGTTTCAAGCATTTATCTTTCAAGCCCTATATCTATCCATCATGGTGGTGCGATCTTCCTTCAAGGTCCTTTGTGCATCCTCAAGATTCATTCATTTTTCCTTCAAGGTGGATTCAAAGCATATATTAATGGAGGTTTTGATTTACATTTATGGTTTTTAATGTTGATTCAAAATCTTTCATATTAACATACTTGTTTACATTCGAAGTATCATTGCATATCTATTGAATATCATAGCTTCATTGTTAGATCTACTGCTACTACTTGCTAGCATTCTCTATTTCAATTATTAATTTCAAGGTTAATTCCTAAATCGGGGTTTGACTAAGGCAAACCCCAATCCCAAAAAACAAAACCATTTTTCTTGGAGAAACAAGTTCGGAACAACGAATTAAATTGTAGATCTAGATACCCTTTTCTACAAACTTTCAGGATCGGAAAATAGATTTACGGTTGGACTGTGTAGGTCAAGGTCGAGATTTTGTTCTGGGTCAAAGTTGACCTTTTATTCTGGTTAAAAGTCGATCGTTTATTCTGGGTCAAGATCGACCTTCTATTTTGGGTCAAAGTCGACCTGAGCTAGATCTAGAAAAGATTTTTGGTTCTTCTCTATCTCTGTGTTTCTATGCCCAATCTGGTTGCAGAATTTCTAGAAACTCGGTGCAGACACCCAAAAATAGTATTCTTCAGATTTGCCACATTTTGAGGTTAGTATTTTTCTTCTAACTCATTTCAATTAAATTTTCAATCTTTGTAGGTCTATTACACACTCTTTTCTATAAAACAGAACCTAGGGGTTTGCTTCTTATCCTTATTCTTAATAGGTTGATTCATTTATGCATTGATCCTTTCTTTGGGGTTAATCAATTTGGATCTTCCCTTTATGAATTTAGGACTAAGAGGGAAATCTTATCTTCCCACACTCCACACACATACATCATATCATATCTATACAATCTATCTATCAATGCATTTTTTAAAACATTACATTTTGGTGAACCTGTGATAGACAACTCTTTCTTTTTGGTGTTAGATACTTGGCTTATTTTCCCAAAAACATTTCTTGCATTTCATTCACTATAAAGATCTTTAAGATGCATTGGTGTGTGGTTATTTTCCTCATTATTCTTCTCTTAGCATCTCTTTATAGTACTTATGATATTTATGAAGATATCATTCATTTCATTACATTTTTCACTCTTCATGACTCACTTGCTCATGCTATTATGAGATTGACTAATACTAGTCTTCCTACTTTGAAAGCTTTCATTAAGGATTTGTGTGGTGGACTTATTACTCTTTTGGATTGTGTGAATAATTTGGTAGATGATACTCCACTTCCTAATCTTCCTAATCCTAATCCTATCCTTCCTAATCCAAATCCTAATATTCGCATTCCTATTTCACCATCTTCTATCCCTAGTTCTTCGCACACTTATGATGGGTTTCAAACTATGGTTCATGATACAGACTTGTAAGAATTCTTTCGTTTAACTTCCCCTTCTGATCCAATTCATGATGATATTAAAGGGAAGAGGAAAGAAACTTCTTCTAAAACTATCATTTCGGCTCACACAACATTTTCTCATGATCATCGTAAATAATCTTCTCCTGTAGAAGCTTTACAAGATATGTATACTACAAGATACAATATGGTGGCTAAACAAGGTTATAAGGGTTTAGGGCTTGGTGTTAATGAACACGACATTAAAAACCCGGTTCATTTATCCCCTAAATAAGATATGCATGGTCTAGGTTTCCCAACCTCTCAATTTAAGGTGGTTGATTATGATCGTCACCCTCCTCTTCATGTTCTTCTTCCAACACCTTCCTTAGATCACCCTGATACTCCTCAAGATGTGGCTAAGAAAGTGTATTTTTAGTTAATGAATTCTAAGAAAGAAATATTTAAACCTATGCCAAAAGATGCTCTCTCTAAATACAAATGTCCTTCTCACTACAGTAATACACATTTACTTTTTGATTGTGTGCATTTCAAGTTGTATGTTAGAGAAAATGATATTTTAGGAATATCTCATTCCTGTGTGGTATTACAATTTCTTCATAATTTTGATATAGGGCATTCCCCTCGTTCTTCTATAAATTAGATCTTTCCTACTCTTATCTCTTGATTGAAGGACAAGAGGTATTTTATTCCAGTCTTGTAGGATCCATTATGCTCTTAGCATGTACTTCGTTTTGAGCTTAATTGGTTATTCTTTCTATATTTTATGGTTTTGTATTATGATATGGTACATCCTGCCTTTTCTCATAATCATCCATAGTTCTAGTATTCGTCATATATTTTCTAAAAAATTTGTTTTGCAAAGCTATCTCTTTATAGCACATCATGATCTGATTGGTATATCCCTTGCTTTCATCCCTGGGGGGAAAGGTTTTATTTTTGTCTCTCTGTCTAAGGATCAACTTTCCTTAGCTTAGTGGCTTTAGTTTATTCGGCAACATTATTTCCTTATACTGACTTATGTTTTGGCTATGGACACCCTTTTGTATGAAAGGTGATTATCCTTAGTCATCACTTCTTCTTTATTTTGAAAATTATGTTCTGTATAAACTCTTTCCCTTGCTTTGGATTAGAGTATTCTTCCTTCATTCCAAGGTTCCTCTTCCTCTTGATCGCAAGGGGCTTGATGATTGAATCTTTGGTACCTCTTTGATTTTCTTTGAAAGATGGTATTTTATCCAAAGCACTCCTCTATGGTGGGGGTCCATTTGATAAGATCTCTTCCTCTTTGCGGATCCTTTTTCCATAAGTGACATATCCTTTTTCACAATTATCTATGCTCTTAGATGTAAGGGTCAATACTCTTCGCAAAGAATATAGTGTACATTATTGCTAATATGATATCTCCTTACTTTGTGAAGGAGGTAGCCTCTTTCTCTTCCTTATCCTGCATAGTAGGTAGGCATGATAAGGAGGGGGGAGTTTATAGGGTCTCTTTATACTATAGTTTACATTTTTACAACATGCTAAATCCTCGGAAGGCAATGCACATAAATTTCTAAATCCTGAAGAGACACGCATTTTTGTGTTTTTTCATGCTAAATCCTCGGAAGGTAACGCACATAAGTAGCTAAATCCTGAAGAGACGTATTTTTTTTGGCTAAATCTTTGGAAGGTAACACACATAAGTTGCTAAATCGTAAAGAAGGCACACATTTTCAATTTTCAATATGCTAAATCCTCAGAAGGTAACACACATAAGCTGCTAAATCCTGAAGAGACATGTATTTTATATTCCATAGTGATACAAGAAAGTGGATCTATGGGTATTCAATAAGTTGTCACAGGACGCATTACAACTACAAAGAACAATTTATGGGTGAACTTGTTGGGCTCTCCATCCTTGGTGATTCACGGTAAGGTGGGCATCTTACTAGGTGAGGTAATCACCCTCTCTATCTTCTCTGTCTTACGCTTTCTTGCTAGTAGGATTAGATCATGAAGCTATGTTATTTATAGTTTTGCTCTTGTCCTTCTTATATAATCATTTATTCTTTTATGATAGCTTTCCAAATATGATATTAGTATAGGAAGCATTTCTGAATAAGGTTTCCTTACTTGTTAATTTGGGTTTGTTTTTGTACTAACCTTTTTCCTTTTGTGTCTTTTGGCTTTATCTTTTGTTTTCTCTTTGTTTTCCTACCCTTGTGCATGTGTGTTGAGTTGGAATCCTTGGCTTGGGGGCTCATTTCCTTGACTAAGTGATGTTATACCTTGTGGCAATCCACCAGAGTCTTTCTTCTAACTTTACCGCGAGTATGTTCGATTTCCATACTCCCGCTAAAGTGGGGACTTAATGTATCATCTTAAAATGGAAGCACTTCCATGTTAAGAATGTTTATCCCTCCTTAGTGTATGTCTTTAGTCCATAATCATGTTTACCTCTCATTTCTACCCCTTCTGCATCTTTTGTGCCTGTTTAGGACCCTAATTGGGCCTCTCTGGGCACTGTTTACCCACTTGGCACATTTTCCAGGAGTCTTGACTCTTTAGGTCAAGATCGACCTCAACCTTGACCTAGGTCAGGTTTGACCTCATCCCTGACCTAGGTCAGGGTCGACCTCGACCTCAACCCAGGTTCCCCTTTTCAATTGGAAATTTTGTCGGCTGCTGGGGACATTCAAAAGTTCATTTTCCCGCTTTCGGGTCGACTGTTTTGGGTTATGAAGTGATGAATCTTGAAATTATATTTAATATTGAAAATGGAATCACTGCCATGGTATACTATTTTATCCTTCCGATTAAGTGGTTTGGGGTCATGTCAAGTGCCTTGAATGGGTTCCTAACTTTGATCTGGCTTTATCCCCCTGTTCTACCCCATTTGTACTTTTTCCAACCAATTTATGGCACCCCAGACTGAAAAAAATGGGACTTTGGCCTCCTGGTCAAGGTCGACCTTTTTGGGTCAAGGTAAACCTCAACCTTAATCTAGGTCGCAATTGACCTTTTCCAAGCCCGGGATTCAAATTTTAGAATTTCATGGTTTCCAGATGTCGATCATAGGAAAGAGTTAATTCCCGCTTCTGGGTCGGCTGTTTTGGTTTTTGGAACAACAAATATTAAATTATATTTAATATGGGTCCTCTTCTAGGGTCATGATTCCAATTGGAATTTAATTCTCCTACGTCGGCCTCTCTAGAGGATTATGCCTTAATTTCATATAAAAGGAAGCTTTCTCCTCTCATTTTCTCTAACCATCATTAACCACATGAACTATAATCATCATTGCAATTAAAAGACTTGAAGACTGAGATCCAAAGGTGAAGAAGAAAGATTTTAAGCAAGCCAAGTATCCATTCAAGTATTCATCTATTCTCAAGCACTTCTCAAGCACTCATTTTCATCACGGAGATCCATTGGTGGCCATTCAAGGATACAATCTCCATGGAGCCCTCGTGTTGAAGATTTCTCCATCTAAATTCCTCAAGGCCTATTGCAATTCAAGAACCCATTCAAGATTGGTGTTGAATATCTACAATAAATTGATTGGAGACATCCTACATTCTACATTCAACATTCTACATCCTTTTTTGTGCATACATACTTGTGGATTCACGGATTCGAATCCGCCACAAGGACTTCTACAAGCAAGGTGAATTTGTGAATTTACTTTGTTTTTACTTATGCAATTTCAATTATACTTTGAGGTTAATTCCAAAACTGGGGTTTGACCAAGGCAAACCCCTCCCCCCTAACAAACAAACCATTTTTCTTGCAGGTATAGGTTCGGAACAGGGAATCAAGACAGAGATTCAGATACCCTTTTAGGAAAACTTTCAGGATCCGAAAATAGAATTTTAGTTTGAGACCTTTTAGGTCGATTCTTCCCTAGGGCACAATTGGAAATTATGGGTCAATAGTGACATTGACTTAAGGGTACAAATCGGAATTGTGTCAGAACGAAAAAAGATTTCTTTGTTTTTTTCGTCTCTGCATTTCTATTCCAGATCCGGTCTTAGATTTTCCAAAAACTCAACATAGGCTTCAGAAAAAAGCATTCTTCAGATCTGCAATATTTCAAGGTTAGTTCATTTATCCTATTCATTTGAATTAAGGTTATCAATCTTTATATATCTATTGCACATTCAAATAAATAAACGGGTTCTTCATATCTTCCTTTTTATTCTTATTTCCAAATGATGGATTCTTCTATGCATTGATCCTTCCATTTTGGATTAATCAAATTGGATCTTTCATTTTTACATCCAAGGATAGAGGATAACATGTTATTTACCCCCTACATTTCAATAAAAAATTAAATCTTTCAAATGTAACAGAGGATAATAAAAAACTGTAAAATCAAAATATATCCATTTTCTTATGTTACATTTTGGTGAGCCAATGATAGACAACTCTTTCTTTTTGGTGTTAGATTTACATCTTTTATGTTATATTTTGCATGCATATTAGATTACCTTTCTTTTATGTTTGTGCATTTACATTTCAAAAAAATTAAAAATTAAAATCTTGTGTTTCCTAAATTAGCTCATTTGTATTGCATTGCATTGGTGTATGAACTTTACCACTTCTAGTCCTACTTATAGTATCCCGGTTAAAAGAAGCCGTTGACTTATGGGTTCCTTTGATCCTGAGTCTTCCTCTCCTTTCCTTAGGATCCCGAATGATAATTTTATCACTCATGATTCTAATCCTTCTATGGATCATAACTCTTCTCACTCATCTCATGATGAGGATGATGCTTTAAGAGTTCCTCCTGAACAAGTGCAAAAACTTTCAACCAAACTTGATAAAATGGTAAATTGGCTTTTTCAAGAAAACCATAATCAAGATTCCATTCAAGCTATAGAGGCTCATAAGAAATTCCTTCGTTATAGTGATCAAGGTGTCAATCTCTTGCAAGGTATCGCTCATCTTGTGCAATTGAATGTTAAACCTTTAGTTCAAGAGGCTCAAGATTTAGGATTTACTCCTCCTATCACTAGTGAGGGACCTTCTTCTATTCCTTTACCTAACATTCCTACTTATACTCCTCCTTTGATGACTGCATCTCTCCATATTTCATCTATTCCTATGAGGGTTTCATCGGTATCTCTACCTACCTTACAACCTTCATGTCATAGTGTACCTTTTACTTATACTAATCCCCTTCCAACTGTGGTTCCAAATGTTCCACTGATTGTGTCTTCCATTCCTGCCACTTCCTACACTTTTCCTAGTGTTCCTAATGTTTCTATGCCACCTATGTATTCTAATAATTCCACAATTATTAGTTTGGCTCAAACTATGTCATCTTTACAACAACAACTTGCATCCCTAACTTAATCCAAGTTTAGCATTCCTACATTGACATGGGTAGTCCTTTATCCTTAGACATTATTTGTGCTACTGTTCCTCAACAAGCTGATATGCCTCATCTTGAGAATTACAATGGTAAAGGTGATCTTGTTACTCATGTTAAAACATTTCAAATCCTTTGTAGTGATTATGCTCATGACCATAGGATTTTAGCTAAAAATTTTCCTATAACTTTTTGTGATAAGGCTTTACAGTGGTATTGTTTTTTACCTCCTTATTCTATTGATTCTTTTCCTAAACTTGCTAATACCTTCATTCAACAATTTCAAAATAACATTGGTCTGCAAGTTTCCTTAACTGATTTAATGCATTGTAAACAAAACATTAAGGAAAAATTGACTGATTTTATTGGTAGATTTAAGCATTTGTATGCTCAGATTTACAAAAGGATATTAGAGATAAGATTCTGCTTACTGAACTTATCTCTTTTCAATAACTTTGTGCAACACTTCATCATTATCAGTTACAAGTGAGTCAATTTGCGAGCAACACTTCAATGGCTCATGTTGTTGCATCCCACAATGCCACTTCTACATCCACTACTTTCCGTATGAATCGTACGTTTACTCCTCTCTGTAAATCCATACATTCTATTATGAGTAGGTTGTTAAGTTCTAATATGATTACCTTGCTTCCTATTTGACCTCTCCTTCCTACTACGATAGCTTCAAAATCATTTGATTCTAAATATTTTTGCCAATACCATCGCCAGAATGGCCATGATACTAAAAAAATTTATTCTCTAAAGCATAAAGTGGAGAGCATTGTTTAATCTGAACCTACTATTCAAGATCCTTCACCTCCACCTCAACTTCAAGATCCATCTAAACGTCAGAAACAAGCTAAGGATAACGACCTTAGGAACTTTCAATTATCTTTGATGATTCTGAGACTATAAAGGCTCCCGATGGTCCCCTTTATATTTATGCTAGGATTGCTAAGATACCTACACGTGGTTGTCTTGTTGATCCCACATCTTTAATAAATGTTATTACTAAGGAAAATCTTTTTTATGAGAAACCTACAACGTGACTGTTGTGATCCATCGGATGAATGGATCCAAGCTTGTAATGGTTTTCTCTATCCTGCACGTGGTTCTATTAACTTGCCTATTGAACTTTGTGGCAACGTTTTAGATACTACCTTCATTTTTTTTCCTACATCTAATCAATTTCGAGTCAAATTTGGTTTGCCTTAGATAATTGCTATGCATGCTATTGCTTCTCCTATTCATAATGTTTTTTAAGTTACTCATAATGGAGAAGTAAAAATGATTAATCATAGTTTGTATCAACCTTCTATGCCTAGAGATTGTGCTACTCTTGATTTATTTTGGCCTTCATTACCTAATTCATGTCCTCCTCACCCTGACAACCTTTTTCGTTCATATCAAGCCTATAAACATCAAGAGATAGTCAAGTTAAGCATGCCTCAGGTATGTAATGCCCAAAAACGCAACACTTTTTTTTTTTTGGTCAGATGCTATTTCAAATGGTCCAAACCTATTAATTTCACATTTTCTTAAATGTATGAAATGTTCTTGAGAATATAGAAATGACCATCATTATTATTTGCATTGGACTTTATTATAGATCTAACTCGGCCCACCAGCTACTTGGATTTTGGGAACAACCACTGCCACTGTACCATTCCTATTTCGGCGAGCAATTCTTCAACGCCCATATGCTTCTATAGCAAGCCGGTTAACAACCGGATACCACTCTACAAATCTTTCATGGCAGTGGAGTTGGGTGGGAAGTAGTTGGCTGCTTGAATTGAAAATGGGAGTTTTTATATTTTTTTGAGGAATGTCATTAAGAGGGGGCTGGCTGTTGCATTGATGGCGGATTACCAGAGGAAGGAAGCGCCCGAGGTTTGAAGGAAGGGAGAATTTGCTGAGACTAAAAAAAATGAGGGTTTGAGGGAGGGGTTTTTTGGGGAATGATAGTAATAGTAAGAAGATGATGCAGGCAGGACCCCCGCCCCACCCCAGCCTTCCAATAATTCCATTCCTAATAGAAATGTTGTAGTAGATCCTTCACAACAGCAGTGGATGGCGATGCAACAGTACCAGGCGACCATGCACTCCTAGCCACAGTCTGTTGATGAGATTAAGACACTTTGGATTGGGGATTTGCAGTACTGGATGGACGAAAATTATCTTTATACTTGCTTTGCACAAACTGGAGAGGTATGTGTTATGAACTTACTGAAAGCATTATCTCAAAACTACATTGCTAATTTCAGGAATACTCAACTGTCTCTTTCTTCCTGCGTTTCATCTTTATTTTTGTTTGAAATAATGTACTACCTCCTTCTGGCAATGCCCATTTAGTTTTTAGATGCCATTAGGAGAAGGTGAGCTTTTTGCAGTTCAAATGTTTTGTCTGGCATACGCATCTCGAGCAGTCGAACTGTTGGAATTGTTTCCAAGCAGTTTTGTTGTTTTTAAACTACTCTTTTAGGAGAGGAAAGCACTTGATTTGAACAGTTCGAATATTCTTTTTATAGTGCACTTTACGATAATTTTAACTGTGCAGAAGAGTTTTTTTTGAAATATCCATTTAGGAGAACTACAATTAATTGTAAACAGTTTAAATATTTGTTCTACCATATCCTTTTCAAGCAACCGGGATTTGACATCCTCGAGGGGATACGTTTTCTGGTTTCACCAACCTCATTTGAGAGAAATACAATTCTTAATATTTGAAATGCAATTTAAATTTGTATAACACCCATCTCAAGCAAACTTAATGTTGAGTAGATTTGAAGCCTTTGAGACAGTTCCTCTTTAGCTTTTGAAATGCTTGTTTAGAAGAAGGGACATTGTGTATATTTATCTATTTATTTAATTGTTGGGGATATTCTATGGCTTGACAACCTATATGCAGGAATAAAATACATTGTTGACCACAATTTTTAATTTATTGAAAAAAAAAAAAGTAATTTGATTCTTTCAGATTTTTGAATTAAATAATGAATAAATGGCAAGGCAATTTTATGGAGGGGTTTCAAGAGGTTTTTATGAAGGAAAATAAGTTACAGAATTAATTATATTTTTTTGTCTAATTGTTTTAATAGTTTTGATGATAGATTATGGAGCGTGGTTTGAAACATTGATGAGAATTAAATCACATGCAATGGAATAAAAAAAAAAATATTATTTATTGTTAATAGGTCTTTGATCTTCTTGTGAAGTTGAGTGGTTCTTAATGTATCCCCTAGGGATTATGTATTGCCAACTCCAAGGTGTGACATCTTAATGGGCAAGGTTGATAATGTGCCCAAACGAATATGACAGATTGGGTATCCTTTAGTTCTTGTTTCTTTTCTTAATGCATCGTTCTTGGATGAACATGGTAGAAATGATATCCTTCAGTCTGTGGGTCTTATTGTAAGATGTTTCATTTTGGAGGTTCATGTTTCCATATTGGGTTAGCTAAAACAACATTGTGGATGGAAAATTCTTCAAAAACTATGTTAATGGTTAGAATCTTGTATATAAAGGTAGGGAATATTGATGATAAGATTCTTGAGGACACTAACTTAACATTGATACATTATTATAGAAAATCTTAACACAATGATGTCTATAATGAGGTTTGTTAGAGTTACAAGGGTTTTAATGGACAACTGTTAGAAAATTGAACCCTAGGAAGGGTTGCATACCCACTTCTACCATTCTTTAAAAGATTGGTTTCAAAAAAAGTCAACCCGAACTACGATGTCTCTGCGAGTACGTAGGCAAGGCCATCTACGATGAGCCCCCGAGGCATTAGGTCTGGCCCTTAGGTTTTGTTTTGTTGAGTTCTCTTTTACCTCGCCACCCCCTTACCAATAATTTTTGCTTAGTTGCATCTCTTTACGAAACTAGTTGAAAAAGCTTATGATGGATTTTTGCTATGATATTGTTGTGGCTTATCTTACAATCATGTATGTAATTAGAAATGAATTTAACATCATACATCTAGTTGTGTAGCAATATATGAAGATGCAGGAAATAGAGGGACAAGGGGAAACATGATACAAAGGTAAGGAAGAGAAAACTCAGGTATGCAACATCTTCGTATGATTGTCATTTGAATACTATTAAAGGATAATGTTTTAAGTTGCTCCATTTCCTTCTTGTGCTATTGATAAATATTATTGTTCAGGCTCAGAATTGTCACCCTAACTCAGGCATTAGGGCTACACGACAATTCCATCCTAACAAGGGAAACCTCTCCTAGCTGTGGGTAGACTATGAATGAAGAGGAGTCTCCGGATTCTAGGCCGGTTCCTATAAAATATGGGATATCACCACCTGATTTGAAACTTGGTAGGGAAAGGGAAAAGAGAAACTTTAAAACTGAAATAGATAGGGGTGATACACCAAGAGTGAATCAGAAACTTGAAAAAGAAAATGATAGTTTCAGATCTAATACACAATTAAATCCAGATGATTTGGTACACTGTTCAACATATAGGTTAATGAGTATAATTATCAGGGTTCAACCACAAATAACTCAACACTTAACAACATACATTTCTCAAATAAGGTTTGATAGATCAGATTTA
>MU225713.1:1584694-1600955 GCA_018584345.1 Thuja plicata | reverse complement strand
TGAGTGCTAAGTGTTCCATTCATTCTCATGAGAGATGGGTTCATGTGAACCACTACTCATGAATTATGGGTCAATGAGTTTGACTCAAAAACTACACAGTTGAATCCTGATAGCAATATCACAACAGACCTTGCAAAATTAACTCTTATGACAGGTCTTGGTATTCGAATGTTTTGAAGAGGAAAACAACAATGTTTTATCGGTTTTAACATCAAAATGGTAGACACAATCATATATCTATGCTTTGGTATATCAAATTCTACATTGAACATTGAAAAGAGATTGATTAAACAAAGGTGAAATCACAATATTTGAATCAAATAACTCACTATCAATGTTGGACATAGAAAATAATCAAGATGAAATTAGTCTATGTATATCAGTAATCAGGAAAACTGCTACAAATAATCAATTCCATTACAATGTGCCAAAATTTGCAAGATGCAAAATAATGACCAAAAGCTAAAACTCCCAAAAAATGAGCTCAAAACATAAGATATAAGCCAAGAATGAGAAAGGGTCAGGTAGATGAGAAAATCGAGGAGAAAGAGGGGTAAAACTACTAGAAACGTGTAGTTGACTGCCTAAAAACACCTCTAAACTTAAACTACACGCATGTGGACCTCCAAACTGAAGTACAAATGTCCATAATTGAGTCATAGCGTATAACTACATGTAACACAAGCACAACTTTATGAAAGGCCCTATCAACTAATATACAACTGAAAAATGGTCTCAAACTACCCTCTAAACTCCATAAACTCCTCATAACCACCCACTGAATTTGAAAGAAAACAAAATCTCCTCTTTGGCCTATATGCACATGTGCAAAAAGAAACACGCTCTCCAACCACTAAAAAATAACTCTAAGTTTGCTAGAGAATAATCCCTCCATCAAACTCATGCACATGCAAAAAAATGACCACACTTTCCCTCTCGTGTATCACCTTATTTCTCCATATTTTCTAATATTATATTTAGTAATTATTTAGTTCATTTTTAAAACAACAACACTACTTAATAATTATTAAATATATTAAATATAATACCATAAAATAATGAGACATATATTTCTTATTGTCTAACTTATATTTACTTAATAACTTGTGAAGAGCTATTTAATAAATATAGCTTAGGCAACTAAAAAAAACTCGCGGGGTATTTGGAAATTCATCCCGTCAAAATGCATAAGGTAGTATTTCAAAGACAGACAATAATTTAGGGCATCAAACCCTAAAATATTTCCCCTAACTTTGATTTTGTATTTCTCTTCTTATTTTTGCCACTGCTAATAGTGGAGGTATGAGGCTAGGATTTGATGGAGTTGAAGCTCTATTAGCTTTTTTGTGGTGGCCTTATGCCTTCTGAATTATACAAGTACGCTCTTATTAGAAGACCCGCGAGCTCATTCCTTAAAATTTGCTAATTTTTTTTGTATGATGGAGTCCATCATTCTATTCATGAAACTCGAGACCCTTCTCATCAAATGTTGCATGAAATGTATTACTGTATTGAGGTGGTTTCTAAATAATTCTTCGCAGACTTCTTTAAGAATGGAAACATGTTTTCTTCTCTTAGAAACTCAAAACTTTGGCCTCGAGCTCCACCTAGACAAAACACTTTGTGGGCCTTCTTTCTCTTTTTTAATGTAATTATGGGTTCTGTAATTGTGTATATAAAAACTTATGAGGGTTTTGAACTTTTATTCTACTATTTTCCTTGGTGTGTACAAGAACCCGCGACTCTTGATATGTGTGAAATATTGGCTTTTAGTAACCCAATTTGGCATGATGTTTACCATTGATGTATCCATATTTATGCCTTATGGTGCATTGTTCTCCAAACCTGACATCAGAAACAATTATAAGGCATATTATGTCTTGTTCTAGTAGAGGTATTGTTTTAGCATGGTATAGTATTGATTGTTTCAATTTTGGCTTATTACTATGCTCGGTTTGAATTGGTTGTCTCCTTTGGATGTCACTATAATAATTGTTCTGACAGTGGCTTGCAATGGTGCATTGATGTACTTCAACTATCACTTCTTTAGTTGCTTATGGATAAGATATCTCTATTTTGATCATTCCTTCTGATTATATGAATTTTTTTGAAACGGTAAAAATAACTCTATGACGATATGATGTAGATGATATATATCTTTGTTTGTCCTTGAAAAACATTTTGTATTTCATTTTGCATTTAAAATCACTTCCATTCTGGGTTTTATTACTCCTTGCTTATGATTTTGTTCATGGCATTGGCTTTTTCTTCTTTTAACTCCACTACCTTTGGAGTGATGTTATAGGATGACCTCAACTCTTCAATCTTTATACTATTGATGACTGATATTACTGCCACCACAACATCATTTTTTTTTTAATTGTCATTGTTTATTCATAATAGAAAATGTCATCTTTTCAATACTCTTGACATATAGTTATTCTGCACTTTCATCATGGTACGAGTCCTTTAATTCTGATGATCTCGTGCTCATGAAGCTATTCTTTATAAGATATGTACCTCTGATCTATAACATTTTAGTTCCTATAGCTACATATTGATCTTCAACATGATTTTCCAAGCGGAGTTCTTTTAAAATTTCTCATGTTCTGGTCTTGTAGAAACAACATTAGTATTTTCTATTGAGTTGTTATTGGACACATGACTTTGATGCTCACTGTCTTGATCATAATCCGAGGCTCTATTTTATAATAAAGATGAATACTCTATATCCATCATGATGCTCACTATGACCATTCTTTGATGATTAATTTACTTTGATTTTTTCTGATATCATCATGCTATTTAAATGTCTTTACATCTGGTATTGTTCTTAGATCTGGGCATTGAATATGACTGCTCTTGTGTATGGAAATCTTGAGACTGCCTTAAATGATATATTGTGACTTTGTTCACAGCAACGTTATGGTATTATATACCCAAGATGATTATGCTTCTATTATATTATGTCCATGTCCTCAAACAGTATATGGACTTGGTACTTTTAAAGACTTAGAATTCATTGTTTCCACAACATATAGACAATGTATACCCATATTTTCTACATCAAAAGATAAGTTCTTCCTCTTAATATTCCCTAGGTCAGAGAACTGCTTTTTAAACATGACATTATAATGTCTAATGATACTGAAGAAATGACTTACCACCTTTCTTATTTGATGATATGTTTTGACTTGTTCCTGTTTGTTGATTCTCGCAGTACCTTACCATGATTAAAATTGAACCTAATCTTGGATCATATTATCTTATAACTGTATTAAATAGTACATACCTCTGTTCTTATTTAATTTTATTGCAAGTCCAAACCCTGTTGTTGCACACACAAAATAACTGATCTTTATCAATGTACCTAATAGTTGTGACATGAATGTAATTTATATTATTCAATGTGCACCATCCAAACAAAACTATATATCTGATATATGGGTCCCCTTGAGATCATGTTCATTCCTTGTAGCTTTTAATGCATTCATATGTTTTATGGTTGTCATTATCCTAAATCATTTCTTCGTGGCACATTGGTATAGCTCCCTTGTTCATTGCCAATTGTGTATTCATCTGAGAGAAATTAATGCACTTTAATGATATTACACTGTTATTCTAAAAACTTGTTAGACTTGATTCTCCATAAGAAAATGACTATTTTCCTTTGAATATTTAGCATGTATGTATTTGTTCCAAGTTTGTCCCTGTACTAAGTTTTCTCCTTTTAAATTCATGGAATACTTTGAAATGACTAGTATGATGACCTTTTAGCATCATTGGTATCAAATATATGTGATCAATGTACCTTTGTACCATTATTGCTAAACATTTACATGAACTCTTCTAACACATTGATACATGTATACCATTTTCTAGGTTGTTTTAATTTTATGCAATGGTAACCTTATCAACACCATGATATCATTTGATATCTTTATTTGTGTCATGATCAATGTCTCTTTAATTTTTTGTTTTCTTTGTCTGTAATAGCATTGACTATTGTTGTCCATTGGTCATCTATAGACTTTGGATGTATTGATATGGAATATAATGATACTCTTTTAAATCCACTTAATTGTTGATTATTCATGCCATTCTTGTTTGGTGCTAGTATAAAGATGGAATGATATGTGCTTCTCATTTACTTTCATGAACTATTAGAACTACTTTCTCATTTGATTGTATTCACTGTCGTCCTAAATTAATCCTTACTTAGGTTGTTGAATTAGAATGATTTGATATCAATTAATATTATTGTTTATTGTTGATGATAGTCATCCTGCAACTGATTCTTATGTTTTTTTTTTTATAAAATGATATATCAATCTTTCATTACATAACACAAGAATGCATGTATACCTAACCCTGCACATAACAAAACTCGTTAGCAAAATATGTGATTGATTTGTAACTCCCAGGATATTTTCTTTCTGATCTTTTGTTGTATCTTTCACTGAGTGCATTAGTATAGTAGTCAATTACTACCGAAAATATTAAGATCCTCCATTGCTAAAACCTTGGACAGACATCCTTCTCACATATTTTTTAGGTCCACTAAGGACATGGGGCTCACTCTTCAACTGCATTCAATATATTAGGTTAAAAACTTTGAAACCACACTTGGTTAAAAACTCTCACACAGACCCTTTCTTCTGCATTCAACGTTTCCTTTGCCATGCACCTAACCAGACAGTCCTAGTTCACCTTGGGCATGGCTTAAAAAATATCAAATCGGTTCTCCAAGCTTCCTACTTGAATATATACACTGTATAGAGGCTCTCCTAACATATTCATCCATGAAACCAAAATTCTCCTAAACTGGACCAGTAAACACTCTAAAACTTAAACAATTTCTTACAACTGAAAAACCAACTCTAATATACTTTCTCACTGAATACAAATGTCTTGCATCTAGTCCTACTTCACTAATCCGACACTGGATTAAGCCTTTCAATCCATTAACATATCATTAACATCCAAACAAGTCGACTGTACTGTGAAAACCAGAACACTATGCTTTCATTCACATCAAAAACTTTCTTACAATCACCTCTACCTCAAGAATTGAGCCACAAGGTATCTTAAGATGCCTCTCCCATGTTTTTAGGCCACTCACATTGATTTCCCATTCCTACAATTAATGGAATCCAAAGTTGTCGAGTTGCATGCAACATTTGCAAAAATTGCAAATGTTGTCATGACAACTTTTGAGCATCTATTGCATTTATGATGCCAACTAACTTTTAGGACCTCTAACCCCTATCAAGCGATGAATTATCATAATGAATGCCTTTTTAGGCATCTTCCACACTTTTCTTATTTATAGGACACATTTAGACTACATTTCCCATTTTAGGCTTATACTAGGACTAACAACTTGAAAACAAACTATTCTAAACTAGATTGAATTTAATACTAACTACTATTCCATCTAGTCACGCTCACAAAAATACCTTCTAAGGTCAAAGAAAAGACACGCACTTTTCTAGAGTCAGTTACAAGCCAAAATTGATTAGGGATTTTAGGAATAGCCTAGGTGCTCCTGCACCATCCTCCCCAAATGAAAAGACTTCAATCCACCCTTGGATTGAGTAAGTTGGGATCAATGCCCAACTTTTTGAACTCTGTCTCCTTTATCCAAGTTGCATTTGCATCCATTTTTCCAAGCCACTTCACCAAGTGTTGTTTTTATTCCTTCTTCCTTGTCTTCTTATAAACTCTGGAATCCAGTATGTGTTTTGCCTTCTTGATTGGTGCAGATGGAAAGTTGAGTTCCTCCACCTCCTCTATGACTTGATTCAAACTCTGATCTAGATTTGGCATTGGGCCTTTGTACAAAACTAATTCTTCTACATTAAAAATGGGAGATAAACCACTATTCTCTGGTAACTCCACCTTGCAGGCATTTGCTCCATATTTGGCCAGTATGGTACATGGACCAATTCTTCTCATTAGAAGCTTTTGTGGTATTCCCTTTTGAAACCTTTCTTTTTTTAGGTGTTCCATCACTAGATCTCCAATTTGGAATTGCATACCTCTTTTCCTCTCATCCACTTTACTCTTTATCTTCTCGATATTGTCAATCATTTCCTTCCTCACTATTTCATGTACTTCTTGCATGGAATGTGCAAATTCCTCTGCATATCCACTCCCTTTGGATCTATCCTTTAGATCTCTGAGCTCATATATGCCTCTAGGGTGTAGGCCATAGACTATTTCAAAAGGACTCTTACCAGTAGTCCCATTCATTGTGTCATTATATGCATATTGTGTCTTCCCAATGAGTTGGTCCCAAGTTTTACCATACTCTTTAGTTAAGCATCTTAGGAGGTTACCAAGACTCCTATTGACTACCTCAATTTGGCCATCAGTCTGAGGATGGTAGGTAGATCCAAAAGACAATTTGGTCCCTAGATTTTTCCATAGTCTTCCAAAACTGACTCATAATCTTTGTGTCTCTGTCTGACACTATGCTTAGTGGTAACTCGTATATTCTGAATACATCTTTAAATAATAGTTGAGCTATTTGACTTGCATCATGGGTTGTCTTGGAAGGTACAAAGTGTGCCATCTTACTGAACCTGTCCACAATAACATAAATGTTATCCATTCCCTACTTTGTCTTGGGTTAACCAACTACAAAATCCATGCTTAGAAATTCCTGTTGTCTACTTGGGATAGGAAGTGGTTGATAAAGGCTTACATTGGAAGATGTTCCCTTTGCCTTGTGACATACAACATAACTCTCTACATACTTTCTAACATCCAAATTCATCTTGGGCACAAAGTAGAATCTCTGAACTAATTCTTGGGTCTTCTTAATACCGAAATGGCCACTAAGTGCACCATTGTGTTTCTCCTTAATTAGGTTCTCCCTTATAGACCCTCTAGGGACACACAATTGACTCCCTTCAAATAATAGACCACTCTACAAAGTATATTCAGAGAATTGACTATGGAAGTGATTCTTGTATTCTTGGCATACCTTATAAATGTCTGCAAAATCTTCATCTTCTCCATATAGGTCCTTGAAGTTGTCTATCCCCATGCTCTGCAGTTGTATCTCTTGGATAGTCAAGGATCTTCTTCTTAAGGCATCTGCTACCTTATTCTACAATCCGTTCTTGTATTTGATGTTGAAGGTGTAGGCTTACAGGTACTCTATCCACTTCATGTGTTTGTGGTTGAGTTTGTCTTGAGAGTTCAAGAAACTCAATGCTTGATTGTGTGAATAGACTATGAACTCCTTTGGAAACAAGTAGTGCGTCCACTTTCTCAATTCTTGGACTAGAGCATACATCTCTAGGTCATAATAAGAATAATTTTTCATAGCTTCACTCAACTTCTCACTATGGAAAGCCACTGGTTTTCCCTCTTGGCTCAAGACAACACCAATTTCCACATTGCTAGCATCACACTCAACTATGAAAAGCTTATCAAAACTTGGCAAGATCAAAATTGGTTGAGTAGCAATATTCTTCTTTAGCAACTCAAAGCCATGGTTAGCTTGTTCATTCCATATAAATTTAGTCTTCATACCACCTTTTATAGTGTCTAACATAGGAGCACAAATTGCACCAAATTGTTTGATAAAATTCCTATAGTACTAAGCCAAACCATGAAAGCTTCTTACCTCAGTTGTTGTACTTGGAGTAGGCCAATTGATGATGACTTCCACTTTTCTTGAATCCGTCTTTAAGTTTCCCTGGGATAGCACAAATCCAAATTACACTAGCTCTTGTTTGATGAATTCACAGTTCTCCAAGTTTATCATCAGCTTCTCCTCACGTAGCTTCTTGAAAACCATTTCTAGATGTCTGAGGTTTTCTTCTCTCGTCTTACTATAGATGAGTATGTCATCTAAGTACACCGCCACAAATTCGCCAATATAGCCTTTGAGGAATTCATTCATGAGTCTCATGAATATTGAGGGAGCATTGGATAAACCAAATTGCATTACAAGCCACTCATACAGACCTTATGTGGTTCTAAAGGTTGTCTTCCACTCATCTCATTCATTTATCCTAATTTGATGGTAGCCACTCTTTAGGTCAATCTTGGTGTAATACCTTGCTTCTCCTAGATAGGTCGTTAGGTCTTCTATCCTAGGGTTAAGGAACCTTTACCTTATGGTAATCCTATTGATTGCTTTGGAGTCAGCACATAGCCTCCAATTTCCTCCCTTTTTAGGTGCTAGGACAGTGGGTACGACAAAAGGACTAATGCTTTTCCTAATGAGACCTTGGCTTAGGAGCTGTTGGAATTGTCTAGCTATTTCCTCATTATGTTGAGGGGGCATCTTATAGGATTCCTTATTGGGAAGCGTAGATCCTATAATAAGGTCTATCTGATGGCTTACAACTCTCTTAGCGGGTAGGGTTGATGGTTGTCCATCACTCGTAATGCCTTCATACTTCTGCAACATCTCCTGCACTTCCTTAGGTAACTCTGTCCTTTTGACTGCATTGTCTGCAATCTCTTCTTTTGGCTTCAACACAAGTGCAAATCCAACTCCTTCTCCTTCTTCTAGGACTTCTAAGAACTCCTTCTCACTCACCATAAGGACATTGGGGCTAGATGACTTCATCTCTACATCTTCTATCAGTGACTGTATTTTAAATGTCACATTATCCTTCTTGAAAGAGTATGAGTTCTTCACTCCATCATGCATGGCATGTATATCAAATTGATATGGTCTACCTAGGAGAAGGTGGCATGCATCCATAGGTAATACATCACATAGTACTTTTTCCTTGTATCTCCCAATTGAGAATTCCACCCAAGCTTGTTCGTTGACAAGGACATTTTGCCCTTTGTTCAACCAAGTAACTTTGTAGGGACTAGTGTGGGGTATCCTTTCCATTTTCAACTTGTTGTCTGCTTCATCTAACACTATATTGTCAGTAGACCCTGAGTCTATAATGAATCTGCACACTTTCCCCATCATTTTTCATTTCACCCTAAATAGTGATCTGCTTTGACTAGGCTCTTCTTTTACTGGCTCCTTAATCAGAGTTCTTCTCATCATAAGATTCTCACCTTCCTCTGATTCTAAGGGAACCTCAGGGTGTTTTCTTCCACAACTAGCCTCTTCTCGGACATAATTCATCCTTTTATCACTTCCTTGAGAAGTAATACCCTTCTCTAGACATCTATATGCAGGATGCCCCATCTGGTTACAGTGGTAACACTTCATGTTAGCAAAGTAGTTACCTCTACCTTGGCCACTGCCCCTTCCTCTACTATTATAATTCCTTCCTCTATTTGAACCTCCTCTATTGGAGTTTCCTTCTTGCTGCTCAGTAAGATTAGTTTCTCCTTGACTGTTTGTTTTAGATCTCCTTCCACCATATCCACTTTTTTGTCCCCTAGTGTCTCTTCCTCTACCCATTCCTCAGGTAGTGCTAGAATCGTGTTTCTTTCTTAGCTTCTCTTCAAATTTGATAGCAATTTGGTGGCACTTATGAATGGTGTCTGGAGTCAAGAAACTCATCTCATCTCGTATGGTCCATTTGAGATCATTAAGGTATCTTTCTACTTTTACCTTCTCATCCTCTACAACTCCAAATCTCATACAAAGTCTCTGAAACTCTTCAGTATAGGAGTTCACATCAATGTCCTTCTATCTTAAACTTTGCCTCCTCTTATGCAGTTGGATTTCATAATCCTCAGGGACATAAGCATCTCTGATTCTTGCAACCATAGCCTTCCATGTGGAAATGAGATTCTTCGCTTCCTTCTCTCTCTCATATTAGATGAATTTACACTAGGTGAGTGCAGACCCTCTTAGTCTAGCCTTTGCAACTTTCACCTTTTGATCCTCAGTGATGCCATCACACTCAAAATGGTTCTCTAGTCCTTCTATCCAATCTAGGACTGTCTTTGGTTCCATCTTTCCACTAAAGATTGGAACTCCTTCTGGTGCTTTACCATTCATAGCCTTTAATTCCTTCAAGAATGGTTCTTTAGTAAGGACAAGGTCAGCTTCAAGCTCTTCATCATCTATGGCAATCTCTTTGCCTTTCCCTTCAACCTTATCCTTCACTTCTTCTGTCTTCACATCCACTTCATCTACCTTTTTCTCTAGTTGAGCCAATCTATCTCAGAGCATCCTATTCTCCACTTCTTTCTCATCTAACTTCTTTTCCAACTCTACATTGGTCATCATGGTATATTCTCCTAATGACTTTTCTAGTTGGAAAATTCACCACAAGCCTGATCAAAATATGCTCTGATACCAATCTGATGGAAGTGCTCCAAGGTGTGCTCACACAAGTACTAAGGACACTACTTCTCCAATCTTATTAGGATTATAATTTATATTATAGGATCCCAATAGCCTCAAGACTCCAATCCTAAGACTACCCTAACTCCACTCCAAGAGTTAGTCTTCTTGTGTTTAACCTTGAAGGAAAACTGTCATTAGTTTTTGTCTCAATGCTTCACTCTTGCTTGAAGGAATCCAAGATAAAAATCCTTCATACCAACTCCACTAATGCTACACGGGTCATTTTCACCATTTGAACACTCATTCTGCATCCTTTTCACTCCAATGATATAGGTCTTCAATCCCAATTCAATTGAGTTCCAAATTCTCACTCAATAGGATCCTATTAGGCCTAATGGTGCAATTAGCCCTATCCAGAGGGTTTTTCTGGATTTCTTCCCAAATCTTACAAACAAACCTAAAAACTAACCTAAGATCTAGATACCCTTTTGGAAGACCTAAAATATTTTCAAGGTCTAGGGTTCCTAAGTCATCCGTACACCAGTATCCTGAAATGTAGGGCTAATAGGCCTATTTGGGTTCCTAAAATGCAGTTGATTGATTTCTAGTTAGAAATCTATCCAAATGGATTGGTTAAGCTTGGAGCTCGCAACCAGGTATCTATAGGACAATAATGACTCTAAAACAACACTTGGTTCAGAACTCTCAAATAGACTCTTGCTTCTGCATTCAACTTTTCCTTTTCCATACACCTAACCGGATAGTCCTAGTTCACCTAGGGCATGACTTTAAAAATAGAAAATCGGTTCTCCAAGCCGCCTAATGAATATATACATTGTACAGAGGCTCCCCTAACATATTTTTATCCACCCTTTGTAGTTTCCCAGAGTTCAATTCTATGGGGGATCCATGAAACCAAAATTCTCCTAAACTTGACCAGTAAACACTCTAAAACTTAAGCAATTTCTTACAACTAACAAACCAACTCTAATCTACTTTCTTATTGAATGAAAATGTCTTGTATCTACTCCTTTATGAATCCAACACTATATTAAGACTTTCAATCCATTAACATTCCATTAATATCTAAACAAGTCGACTGTACTGTGAAAATGAGAACACTATGCTTTCATTCACTTCAAAATCTTGCTTACAATCACCTCTACCTTGGGAAATGAGCCAAAAACTATCTTAAGATGCCTATCGCATGTTTTTAGGCCACTCACATTGATTTCCCATTCCTATAATGAAGGGAATCCAAATTTTTTGAGTTGCATGCAACATTTGCAAAAATTGCAAATGTTTTCATGATAACTTTTGAGCATCTTTAGCATTTATGATGCCAACTAAATTTTAGAACCTCTAACCCCTATAACTCGAAGAATTATCATCATTAAGTCCTTTTTAGGAATTTTTTACACTTTTCTTAGTTCTAGGACACATTTAGGCCACATTTCCCATTTTAGGCCTATAGTAGGACTAACAACTTGAAAACAAACTATTCTAAACTAGATTGGATTTAGTACTAACTACTAATATATCTAGTCACACTCACAACAAGACCTTCTAAGGTCAAAGAAAAGAAATATTGACTTGGCTAGAGTCAATTAGAAGCCAAAATTGATTAGGGCTTTTAGGGATAGCCTAGCTGCTCCTGCACCAATTTACTATTAATCAAAGCATTTCAGTTTTTGCAGGATACAATATACTATTGATTGAGATACTTACAATTTGATTCCTCTCAAATTTATTTGCCACCTTGAGAGAATCCACAAGGTTTATATTCAATTTTCTGCTATAAAAATCCTTTGAATCAACAGATTTGGTTAAGGTATAGGCCTACCACCCTTGGCCTTGCAGAGCCAGAATTGCAAAAGTTCAAACTTCCATTTGGTTGAACTTGTTAGTTGGCAAAAAAATAAAGTTTCCTAGCGTTGGATTAGCAAGTCCATAAGAAATCCAAACCATCATTTTTGGGCTCCAAAAAGTTAAGGTATAGGCCTACCAGCCTTGGCTTTACAAAGCCATAGTTGCAGAAGTTCAAACCTCCATTTGGTTGAACTTGTTAGTTGGCAAAAAAAATTGGGTTTCCCAGCATTAGATTGGCAAGTCCATAGGAAATTCAAACCATCGTTTTTGGGCACCAACAAATTGGCGACTCTGCTGGGGAGTTTTTTGATAAAGCTATTGTTAAGCTTATTATATGCAGTTTGGCAACGATGCTACAATCATCTAGACAAATGACAAGATGAATAAAATTTTAATTATGAGTGAGCCATAACCCTAACTCATCGGGCATCATTATAACATTTCAAATGCAATCCTGATAATGAAAGTCTTTCCGATGAAGAATCAATAAAACAACATTTGAGTTTCACAAAAATATATATTATGTCGATGAGTTATATTTGCCAAAGTCATATCAAAATTATCATTGGGTATTGGTCTAGCACAATCTGTGTTTCCCCGATAGACATAGCGATGAATAAACTGGGACCTGAGGATTGAAAAAGAATAAATAATTTTCTTATTTGGGAAAATGATTTCACCTTGAGGATAATTACTTGGGAGCATAATTAAAAAAATAGAGAATCATAAAATCTATTCTAGGGAGTTGCTCTTCCTTTTTATTATATTATTTAGTTTTATTGTACTTAATAAGATTTATTTCTTTTTCTTTAGTTTATTTTTTTTATTGTGTTTTATGTTGTTTTACGCTTTGTACTCAATGGCCTTCTTCCCAAGAGAAAAATGGATTCTCCTTGTACCCAAGCATGGACACACATCCCCAACTGGAGCCACTATTGACACCTAAATTTGCAGACACAAATTTGCTCAATTAATAGCCTAATGGTTCAAGGCATTATATGTGGAAGCCTAAAGATTTCAATTTGATCAAAATGATGAAAATTACATAACCATGACACCACCGCAAAGGGAGTATTTCTCACCTCCATACTTTGAGGATTAATTAGTATCTAAAATATTATAAGGGGAGTTACGATTGAAATATTATAAATTAATTATTACTTTCCTTATAATTATTATATTGGTGGAATAACTTCTAAATGTGAAAAATTAGCTTACATGCACAAAAATTACTTAAGAGAAATGTTGGATATTTAATTGATTTATTCTATGTGCAAGTTGGACAATATGATTAATTTTTATTTGTAATATGATTATTTTTTGCATATAGATATAATTTACAAAATCATTATTGAGAAAAAGGGTGGCAAGAGGGAGTTGAACACTCAACCTCTCAAGCCAACCCCTTAACTACCCATTTCCCACTTTTACCAATTGCTCTATTATATTCCTTGAAAACATTGGTTAGCATGAGGAGATATATACTTTCTAATAGTAAATGCTTTTACCCATGTTAATATTTGAAGTCATTATTAGGGTAAACATTACTAAGGAAATATCAATTATTTACTTATGATTAAATTTTCAAAAGGGACTATTTTAGGATAATTTATAAAGTTTTATTAAACTCCTAAAAACCCTAATGAAAATGTGACTAATTTATTCCTTTTTGTGCATAACATTATGGAAGCTTAAGAAATTTGAATTTAATCAAAATGTAGTTTTGTTCAAAGATTACAAAGGAGAGATTATTTATCGAATATTTAACAATATAATACTCTTCACATGAAGAAAAAGATGACATTTCAGAAGGAACGTTAGTGAAAGGTTGACTTATTAAACATTTTAACCTTTGGACGGTTAATATTCTATATTATACATTGTAAACTTTTAATGTTCAGTTGTTGATTTAGGCTTAGGTATTATTTTTGAATGGATGTGTTGATCTATAGCTTGTATGTATCATTTGGACTCTATTTAAAGGATACCAGGATCAATACAAAGGACACAATACAATATTGATTTTCATAGGATATAATTTGATCACAACTACAACATGAGTTCTGATGTACTAATTTTTTAATATCAATAAAGAGTAAGTGCTTTTTCTCTCACCTATGGCAATAGTTTTAAATTATTTTCAGTTAGTCTCTCAGATAAATCTATTTAGATAGATTGTTCCATTGTGTTGAATTCTCATTTTATTTGTAATGTGAAATATATATATAGTTTGATCATCATTTGAAAGGCGTGGTTGACAAAATTTCCTCTGTTCTATTGGTCTCTCAAAGACAGAGATAAATTCAGTAGAACTAAATGTATAATTTGGTTTCAATTATAATTCATGTAGAAGCCCTTGAAATGATGGTCTTGTTATATACAAGGTATTAAAACTATCTATGAGGTGTATGTTGGATTGATATAAAATTGAGTACATTTCCCAAGTAGGAGCAAGGCACTAATCTTATCAATAATTGGAATATAGTCATTCAGTTCATTGTTCAAAGTTTGTGATATTGTATTCCTTTGATATACTTCATTTTATATACGCTTTGTAAAATATTTACTATTAATCAAAGCATTTCAGTTTTTGCAGCATTCAATTTAGTATTGATTGAGATACTTACAATTTGATTCCTCTCAAACTTATTTTCCACCTTGAGAGAATCCACAAGTTTTACATTCAGTTATCTATTATAAAAAGCCTTTGAATCAACAGATTTGGTTAAGGTACAGGCCTACCAGCCTTGGCTTTGTAGAGCTAGAATTGTATAAGTTCAAACCTCCATTTGGTTGAACTTGTTAGTTGGCAAAAAAAATTGGGTTTCCCAGCATTGGATTGGCATGTCCGTAGGAAATCCAAATCATCATTTTTGAGCACTAAAAAGTTAAGGTACATGCCTACCATCCTTGGCTTTACAGAGCCAGAATTATAGAAAATGAGTCCATAGGAAATCTAAACCATCATTTTTTGGCACCAACAAATTGGCGACTCTGGTAGGGAGTTTTTTGATAAAGATATTGTTCAAATTTACTTTGAATTTCTAGTGATACTTTGTTGAAATTTTCTAGATGCTACAAGTTTGCATTTTTACCTTGAAAATAAGGGTGGTGACTCTATAAAGTTTTTTTATGAAGTAGTTTTTTCCTTCTGATAAGGTGGCGACTCCATTTATTGAAAATTTTTGGTTAGTGACTCCACTGAGGGAGGAGATCCAGATAAGAGATGAAATTTCATCTCATTGTTGGAAGTCTATTACATAATGTTTAAGAAATTGTTCACAAATATATTGATCCCTATTGAGTTCAGGCCTTTGGATTTTAGAGAATTTAGATACAGTACTGTATAGTCAGAAAATGGAAGCACTTCCATTATAGATGTGTTTAGCCTTTCAAGTAAGTTGTTTGGGGTCATGGCAAGCACCTTGAATGGGTTCTTGATCTTGACATGGCTTCCTCCCTGTTCTGTTCCTCTTTCTACTCCTGTTTGGCCTGATTTCTGCATTTTGGACTGTAGACGGTGGTTCTGGGATTCAGGATCAAGGTCAACATTTTAGGTCTATGTCGACCTCGACCTTGACGTAGGTCAGGGTCGACCTTGACCTTGACCCAGGATCCAGATCCCAGGGTCTCATAGTTTCAGGAGGTCGGCCTTTGCAAAAAGTATTTCCCGCTTCCGGGTCGACTGTTTTGGGTTCCAAAGCGTTGATTCCTAAATTATATTTAATATAGGTCCTCTCCTATGGGTAAAGGCTTTAATGGGAATTTAATCCTCCTATGTAGGCCTCCTTACGAGATTGTGCCCTAATTCCATCATCAAGCGAACAAAGTCTTCTAATCAAGCATCAAGCATTCCTAATTGAGATCAAGCATTATCAAGTGAAGTTCAAGCAAACAATCAAGAAATATTTCAAGCAAGCATTCATCCATTCAAGTATCCATTTTCATGAAGGAGATTCATTGGAGGCCATTGAAGGATTGAAGCTACAAGGTGCCCTTTTGGTGATCTCTCCATCCACCTTATTCCAAGTCTATTCCAAATTCAAGAACCCATTCAAGACTTGGTGTTGAAGATCTACAAGCAAGAGATTGAAGACATCTTACCTTTCTACATTCTACATTTGAAGCATACTTGTGGATTCAAGGATTCAAATCCGC
>MU225713.1:1557389-1578980 GCA_018584345.1 Thuja plicata | reverse complement strand
TGAAGCATACTTGTGGATTCAAGGATTCGAATCTGCCACAAGGACCTTTTCAAGCAAGGTGAATTTATGCATTTACTTTGTCCATTTCTGCAATTTCAATTACATATATTTGAGGTTAATTCCAAAACCGGGGTTCGACCAAGGCAAACCCCTCCCCCGCAACAAACAATCTCCTTTTTCTTGTAGGTATAGGTATAGAATAGTGGATTTGAACCCAGATCTAGATACCCTTTTTGGAAAACTTTCAGGATCCGTGAACAAAGTCACTTTTGGATCTATGCAGGTCAAGGTCAACATTATTGAGTTAGGGTTGACATTTGTGGGTCAAGGTCGACCTTTTTCATAAGATGACATCAGAATGGAAAATGATTTCTGGGTTTTGTTTGTCTCTGCATTTTGGTTCGGTATCAACTGTCAGTTTTTCTAGAAACAGTCTACAGTCCTCAAAAAATAGCATTCTTTGATCTTCAATATTTCAAGGTTAGTCCATTTCTCCTATCTTTTCAATTACTGTCATATATCATTTCTATACATATAATTAATAGAATTCAAGGTATCTCCTTTGTTATTCTCCTTTTCCAAATAGTCGATTCATTTGTGCATTAACCCTTCTCTTGGGTTGATCAACTTGGATCTCCCATTTGTGCATTTGAGGGTAAAAAAAGGAACGTCTTATCTTCTCCTTAATCACAATTGCAATACTTAATCAATTTAATTCAATTAAGGTTAATACAATTTAGGCAACTCAAAGAATAATAAACACATCTCTAATTCCATTCCCCTTTACATTTTTGTAAGATAAAATATTTAATCTCTTTACATTTTAACACTTAACATCTATCAAATCAAACAAACCATTTGTTTTATCTTACAAGTACAAATGAATGGTTCTCAAAATATTCACAGAAGGTTCCTGAATTTTATGGAAATTGTGATGAATCAATTATTGATCATTTGAATGTTTTTTATACATTATTTGATAATTATGAGATTGATGCAAAAGATGAGGCAATGAAGTTGTTTGCTTGGTCATTAAGGGACAACTCAAATGAAGTGTACGAGGAATTACCTCCACAAAGCATCTCATAATGGAAGGAGTTTGAAGAATGGTTCTTGTATAAGTTTCATAATGAAGATTACATGAGCTATGAGTGGGAAGAAGATCAAGAATGCATTATGGGAGAAAAATTATCTCCTTTGGATGCATTTTTTAATGTGGAAAGAGAAGAGGATGTAGCTCGTTTGTTCGTAAGGATGATGGTTTTCTATTTGGAGATACCCTTAGACATCACATTTTCAACAAGAAAATTATGAAAAGATTTTATGAATTAGGAATTTTTCCAAATGATCTTGACTTGAAACTCCTTATTCAAAAAATAAAAGAGTATTATAAAGTGGAGAAAAAACCTAACAAGGAATCAGATTCAAATGAAGAGGAAATTTTGAATCAGATTGAAGAAGAATCAGTTGTCGATAAGACTTGTATGGAAGTAGACTATGGGGAATGTGAAATTGAGGAAGAGGATTCTCGCAGTATGGAAGAAATTTCAGATTTTCTAGATAAGGAGTATCAAAGGTATATTCAGAATTGTGGTTACATTGGTTTCTCTAAATATCAAAACAAACAAGTTCAGACGGTTTTTGATGGAATAGAAAATAAATCTCAAAAGGATAAAATGCTTAAAGAGAATATATGCTAGTTAATAATGTTGAAACTCTCCTTAGTGACAATATTTATAAAAAAATATGATGAAGATTTTTCTGGTTAGGAATTCTTTTCTAATTCACTCTGTGAAAAGAAATTGCATACTATACAGGAAGACGGTGGAAATTTTGCACAGAATATTTGTGAAGATATTGGTTCCATTTATAAATAAAATAAGGATCCTCAAGAAAATTATTGTCATAAAGATGTACATCATAATATTTCAAGTGTTGAAATATTGGAAAGCCCTCAAGGAGGTATGCACAAAATTTTTATTCCATTGTTTGAAGAGGCAAAAAGGGGTATGACCGGCAGTAATGAAATATCTCCAAAAAAAGATCCTAAAAATAATGTGTCTGAAAGTATTACGTGTAGGAGAAGAAGAAGAGGATGCATTTAGAAATTACCTAACATTTCTCAATCTGCTATATAATGAAAATGAGAAAGTGATATGTGATAATGTAGTTGAAAAGGAAAAAATAAACCTATGGGAGATTTTCCGTCCAAGGAATATTATGCATCTAGAAAATAGATTACACAGTGAGAGAGACACTCAGATTTATGATATAAAAATTTCTTATGAAAGTTACTTTGGATTGAGATTTACATGTGAGGGTAAAAGTCACTTAAAGTGTTTTTTAAAGGAAGGAAATGATGGAATGTTAGGGCTCTCAAAGAAAATGTGAATGAATGGTGGCAAAATTAAAAATCTGGGAACCAAATGTGATCAAATATTTGTGCACAATAATCAAGAGATATCAATGGAATACATTTGTGAGAAATGTTGTGAAGTTGGGAAAAGGGGAATAACGAGTATTTTGAATGGTAAAGAGAAGCATGATGCTTCTAGAAGGTGCTTATTGTTATATGATCATAACCAAGTGTATGACAGAGGAAAATAATAATTTTGGTTGGCCTTTAGCCATTAAATCTGGCAAAGAGCTACGAAGGTAAGAAAACATATGTCTATTGCGAACTCCAGAAAAGAAAATGCATCCAAAAAGCCATTAAGAAAAATTTAGGGATGTATATATTATTCTCATGTCTTTTTAATATTTAGTCTCTCGCATCTTAAAAATTATGTATTGATGTTAAAATTGCAGATTTTGATTTTTCTTTCCTGATAAATTTTTTGTATCGATATGCATTTGAATATTAATATTTAGTATTTCTTTATACATTATGAAAATGTTATTTTTGGGAATGAAGTAGAATGATTTTATCCAGAATGTATTATTGGTAAAACATTAACAAAGCAGTTGCTGATACTTTGCAAAGACAGTGGAGGAACATAAAATAGTTTTTTGGAACACTATATAAATCAAAGTGTCTTGGATTATCTATCTACTCGCTCTGTGGAATTATAAAGGGAATGAAACAAAATTTTATTGTTGTTCAAAAGATTAATCACATTTTTTTTTATATTCGAGCAGAAATTTGAAGTCAATTTTTAGTTGTAAATGAATGTTTACACTAGTAAAATGGTTCTTAGACTTTATCCCATGGATGGAATATAAAATGGTTCTTAGACATTATCCCATGGATGGAAAACAATTTTGTTGCAGTTTTGCATGTTTTTGAGGTGCCGACAACCTGAAAAATGCCCAGACATCTCCAAAAATGGCCAACAGATTTTGTAACAGCAAATGAAATTTTTGCCAGTGGACTTGAGTGTTATTATCAAAAATAAAATTGAAAGAAGTCTCATAACTTTCAAGAAAATACAATTGGTAAATGTAGAATTGCAGACTCCAACTAGAAGCACAATACAAATTTTTTGATTATCTCAAAGAATAAAATATAAAATTATTTGTTGTTTTTGTGCAGCATCCATTGGATTAAAAAAAATCTAGTTACATACAGGTTTTTTTTGTGGAAGATTTCAAAACTGAAAAATACGATAAAATTACTAGAATTTCAGTTTAAATCGTAGGTACGGTAAAATAATTTGAGCTTGAATTTCTGGTTTTGATTGTGTATGTTTTTAAGCATCAACGTTTTGAATTACACTTTATGATCTATCATCGGGATGTGAGCAGAGAGCAATATGAAAATGTAAAAACATACATTTTTACATTTCCTTATTGCTCTCTACTCACATCCTAATGATGGATCACAGAGTATGATCAAAGCATTGATGCTTAAAAATATACACAATCAAAACCAAAAATTCAAGCTCAAATTCAATGGATTGTGGAAATCTGATCAAGAAAAAATAATGTTCATGGAAGAAAGATAGTTCAAGGGAAATAATGATATGGTTGTGTGTGGACTTTGAAGCACAGTTGGATGGCATTACAAATGCACAATACTATAGGCACATGAGAAAGCTTATTATATGCAGTTTGGAAGACGACAGTTTCGAAAAAACAACATTTGAGTTTCATTGAAAATATTTATTATGCCGATGAGTTATATTGGCCAAAGTTGTACCAAAATTATCATTGGGTATTGGTCTAGCACATTCTGCATTTCCCCGACAGACATAGCTATGCTGATGAAGAATCAAGTGGGACCCGAGGATTGAAAAAGAAAAATATTTTTATTATTTGGGAAAATGATTTTGCCTTGAGGATAATTTCTATTATTATGTTTTATGTTGTTTTACACTTTGTACTCAATGGTCTGCTTCCCCAGAGAAATTTGGGTTCTCCCTGTGTGTCATGCCCAAAACTAGGGCAAAAAAAATGCACAATTTTTTTTTGAAACACACAAGTACGCACTACTAACCAAGGTTGAGTTGGAAAGGTGATAGCATAGAAGAGTTAATCTTTGAGTTACAAGATATATACGCAGACTAAATTAGGGTCATGACACAAACAGATGCAGAATTTGGGGCATCAACTAGTTCCATGGGTTATACAAAAGTTTAACTCCGGTTGGTCTAACTCTGATTCCATGTTTAACTACGTTTAGCATCACAATGATAGTTTGTTGTTATAAACCTATGTTGAATTAGGTTGACCTAATGTTTACTTAACTCTTAATCTAGATTACAACTGAATCTGTTCAAATCTAGTTTCAGTTTTCTTTCAATATTAACTACTAGCTCAAAATCTAGTCAAATTAATATTCTACTCCATTTTTAAATAACATACATGAAGCATTTATCAATTGACATGCTTAAAATTGAATAATAATTTCACTATACCAAATATCTATTAACTAAAATCTACTAGGTGAAATCAAATCTGATTTTCTAACCTACCAACATCATTAATAAAATTATTCCCCTTTGATGAAAACACATGCATTCCTAATTCATCAATCCCTTAACATAAAAACATTAAATTAACCTTTAATAAGATGATTAAATTATCCTTTGATTAAAAATTAAAATTAACTTCTAATTGAAATCTAACATAACCCCTAACCCCTTGAACACAATAGTAACATATTCCCTTTTTTATAATAAAATAAAATCTAACGTTGACTATACATTTGAATAAATGAGTAAATCCATTTCTCTAATAGACTAACCAAAACTTTAGACAAAAATATTGATTAACTTAATTCACAAATCTCACAATTTTAAAATAATCTAAATAACTAATGTTAAGAATCTATTTAAAATGATTAATTACTATATTAATAAGTTATTTCAATACCAATTAAAATCAAATCATGTTAATAATTCCATCCATCTACAAAACACTAAAGTAATTAACCTAATGATTTATGCTACACTATTGAATTAATTTATGTGTGAATAAAAATGTTACCAAATTAAGAATTAAAACAATATAGGAAAGGTTCTAATTAATTGAATTAAACTATCTACAATCTACCTATAATTCTAACCTATCTAACAATTAGTCTCTAACTAAACCTACTAACTCAATAATCTAACATTTTCTATGACAAAGTCCAAAACCCAAAAATGCATTGGAGAAAGGGGGATGAATTCCTAAGTGCAAGTGCAGGTTAAAAAGGACTTGGTTTGGGGGCCCACCACCCAACTAACCCCATCCCAATGCAAGAATTTTGCATGGAAAGGATGAGACAATAAGGAAGGTGGTGAGGTTTTTGATCAAGGAAGATGATAAGTTCCTAGGGCCCATCATCATATCTCCATCCCCCAAGGATAATTTCGCAAGGAAGGGCGAGGGAGTTGACTTGGGTAACAAGGCATATGACATGTCAGAAGACATAAAGGATGCATGAAAAATGGCGTAGGCTTAGGGGAGTACAAGAAACATATAATCAGCCCCAAAACTATTTAATCATTATAAACTTTACACAGTCCAATGTCCAATGCAAGAGATAAAGAGGTAAAGGTGGGGCCCACGGGAAAGGGTAAAAATAAGGTTAGTTTATCTTGGATTAAGGGTTAAATTACATAGTTATGCTAATGAAATTTAATTACGAATTTGATTAGAGGGAAAAAATATTGGGAAAGGAATATTCTCTATAGTAAGAAAAATATTTCCTTTTCCATATAAATTCTAGAGAGCATTTTTGTTCTAAATCTGGAAAGTGCTATGGGCTTTGTTTGATATAAGCTCTTCCATTTTGTTTACTTGGTTCAATTTTTGCAATAGATCATAGTGTGCATTAGGATTGAATTATAAAGAAAATATACTAAGAAAACTAATAATATTAGTTGTTTTCTACATTATCATACTAACTAGTTTGATTTGTTGTTGTTAGCAATGTTATTTCTTCCTCTCAAGAGTTGCAATTGAAATGGAGATTTATATTATAGAGAGTTGAATCTATGGAGGTTTCAAGATGCACAATTCCTCAAGATTGTAGAAAATGAAACTATTATATTGTCCCTCTCTTTCAATATTGGGTATCCTTCTATACATGGATGATTAACTTGTTTTCTTTTAAGAAATAAAATGCAATATACATGAACTAAAGATTCTATCTTTTACATTATGGTAATCTTACAATCTATATTTACACATCTTCAAGATGATAAATATACAAAATACTTGGATGGTATACAACATTTTTTCCTTTAATGAATCATTACATAAAGAAGGAGATCTCTCCACATCTAGCTTGAAAAGCTTCAAACATGAACATTACAATAATCAACAAGAACAAATTTCAATACAATGACTGACTATGCAACATTGAAGTTGCTTACACACAACTACCCCCAAATAGGGATTTCTTTCAAGATTCTTTCACCATTTTTATGACTTAAAAAACCTGCAAATTTCATGAGGGAAACCATGGGAAGCTCACCTCCCAACCAAGGCCTCAAGGAGGCCACCCCCAAGGTTGGAGAACCAAGGCTAAACAAGATTTCACATCCAAATTCCCACAAAACATCTCATATGCACAAGACAACAATAAAATCCCAACCAAAATTTCACAAATGAGTTTTCCAAACCCATTAAAGTAGGGTTAAGGTGGGCTTTTCCAAGGAGGAGAATGTTATTTGCAAATTTTTTTCAAATTCCTCAATGATAACTTTTCCATGTCTTTCCAAGGCTTCATTGACATTCTTTCCATATACACATTTGGTCATTTCTAGACCAAAACAATATTTGCAACATGGCTTCATGGAGCCCATACTCCATGAAATTATCCCTCTTCTCCAAGAGAAGAGACTCTCACTACAATGGAGAGCCCAAGTAACCCGTTCACCCAAGGCCACTGCTTCCATTCTCAAAGGGTGAGTAATGCCTTAACTCCCATGAACAACACTCCCAATCCAAAAGAGCAATAATTGATACAAAAATTCAATTCATTCCCAACCCAACACATGACAATAAAATTTACATACAACAACACTATACAAGATTACATATATAAACACCATACAAGATTTCATATTCATAAAACAATAACATCCACTTCTACTTGCAACAAACAAGCACTTCATGACAAAGGAAACCAATCTTCCAAATGTGTTATTGCAAATGAAACTTGAGAAGAGCCCCAAATCCTAATCCTTCCTCTTTCCAAACCCTAATTGTCTCTAAAATTAGACAGTGGGTGAACATCCACTAAGTCTCCCAAAACCCTCCAGAAAGACCCCCAAAAGCATACTCAAGACCTAGCAATAATGAGACATGACAACTAGCCTTTTTGTCTCCCCTCTTAATTGTGATTTTAGTAAGGAGTGTGGGACAAGTTAGATGCATGTGGCCATCTCCATTTTTGTCACTCTTGAAAATTAGGCATTTTGGAGAGTCATAATGGTGACCTAGGTTTCTTCCATAGGTAAAAACTAGCCCTAACCCAAGGTACCCCCTTAGGGTTGACTAATTTGGTAAAAAAATACACTGTAGAGTCACTTTTAATCCCTCCAAAGTACCCTTAAAGTTCAAATTCGAGTTCCAACTTGATGTGATCCCTACAAGACATCTATATGCAAGTGTGATTAATATAATATCATATAAGGTTAGGTGATTCTAAACCAAGCCCTAATTGACATGTCACTATCCACATGGACAACACAAGTGTCAAGTGACACCAAACAAAATACAAATCACATTCACAATGACATGTATAAACAAAAACATAAATTTAAACTATTAACACACATTCAGATTATGTTTACAACAAGGATCACATTATAATGAGGTTTCAACCCCTTATTAGATTAAACCTTGGCTTACTCAATTCACATGTGTTTAGCCCTGATTCTCGGAATAATTCCATGGTTCCCTTTCCTGCACACTAAATTTTGAGCATCAGTAGTCCAAGATGATAAAATCACATGTAATATACATTTTCTATTCATAATTAGAAACATTAATCAATAAGTGTAACCAAGTCCCTAATTGAAATTTTCATACAGAAATGTTTAAAACATAAGAATTTCTTAATCACCATGACATAACATCCATGATATAGTCAAGTCTAATCATGATTTGGTCTTCTCATCAATTCACTAATCTAAAAATATATATAATCAAAATCAACCACCTGTTCTAGGTCTAATCCGTATCATAATGTAATCCACACAACATAATTATCATCATAACATAATATCACAAGTCTTTGTCAGGATAATCAAAAAGTGTATCAATGTATCAAAACATAAAGTATCAAATTGTGATCGAGTAGTAAAGCTATGATGGGTTGGGGTGAGGCCTCACATCCTCCCCCATTAGGCATGAACTTCCTCTTGGAGTTCATCAAACGATATGGGTACTGAGATCTCATCTGAGCTGCGTCCTCCCATGAAGCCGTGACCTCATCATGACAATCCCACTAGACCCTAACCTGGTCCAGATCTTGGCCTCAGAGTGCAAGGGTCCGTCGGGCTATAATATGAATGGGCTCTAGTGCTAGTTGTCTGTCTGACTCCACCTGTGGCCTCTATGACCCTGGCCTAGTGCTCGGCCTGGTGGCTATCAACCACTGCAAAAACTTTATGGGATCTACCCATATCTCCAACTGTAGGCTCTGAGGTAGCCCCTCTCTGACCACTGGCTGACTGTCCCTATGGTCACTCTCTTGCTAAATGACCCATACCACCGCAAGTGTAACATGGCCCTTGGGTCTGAATCTGCACTCCTTATGTCCTAGACTGTTGTGACCCTCCGGTCCTACTAGAATCAGTGTATCCACCCCTAGAGGACTGCTGAGTCCTAGCTGGCTGTGTCTGAGGGGTCTGTGTCCTATGATCTTGTCTAGGGTCCTGAGACTACCACTCTTTAGGTTTAGAGCCCTGATAACCCTGTGAATGCCTCTGTCTAGAATTTTGATGGGATCTCTACTACTGAGACTGTTGGGAAGAGGGGTTTCAGTGTTTAGACTGATCCTGAGACTCCTGTCTAGTACAGATATCTTCGGCTACAAGTGTCATCTCAACTACCCCTTTGAACGTGGTAGGGAATGCTAGGTGTACTATGCTCTGAAGAGACATTAAGCCCCATAATGAAATGGTGAATACACAGTTTCTCATCCTTCATGTAATCAACATATGGAAGGAGCTCAAGAAATTGACTCTCATACTGGTTTATTGTGAGGCCTCTCTACTGGAGATCATGGAACTCCTTTATCTATCTCTGTCTAAAATGCTCAGAGAGATATCTCTCACAGAAATGGGCCACAAAAGCCTCCCGAGTGTGTCAATACTCACTCCACTTATGGACACCTCCTGCTCCCACCAAGTGGAAGCCTTCTCCCATAGGAGATGGACTGCAAGTCATGCCTTTAGATTACTCCCATAAGGGTGCAATCCAAAACATCACTGTAAACTTTGTAACCAGGCCTCTGCTACTGACCGATCAGTGGATCCCAAAAATAAGGGTGGCTAGAGTCGTAATAACTCTCGGATCTCATCTCCAACATCTCTAAGGGGTCTCTACCTAGCACATATCTCATGCTCGCATGGTATTACAACCTGATGAACTGACTCACCCTCCTGCTCATTATGACCCTCAGTAGACCTAGGTGGGGGACTCCTACTCCTCTATCTGCTAACTTCTCTATCATTCTCTTAAATATGTGCTTTCCCTTTGAGAATCTGTTGTTGAACTATGGGTGGTAGTCTCTGGTGGATCACCCCAATCAGATTTTAGAGAACATCCATAATATCCTGGTTAGGGTTCTGAGGTGGTGGAGGTGGTGGTGGTGGTGGTGGATCCTCCTGTCCTGCCCCACACAGGGAGCCCTAGGACCTCTGCCTCGTCGGTTAGCTCTGGTGACCGCAGGCATCCTACACAATGATTTAAGTTTTTGATTGAGTTTAAATGTAATGGGTTAGGTTCCTAGTGTTGAAACACTGGCTCTGATACCAAAATGTCATGCCCAAAACTAGGGCAAAACACACAAATTTTTTTTTTGAAATACACAAGTACTCACTACTAACCAAGGTTGAGTTGGAAAGGTGATAGCATGAAAGAGTTAATCTTTGAGTTACAAGATATATATGCAGACTGAATTAGGGTCATGACACAAATAGATACAAAATTTGGGGCATCAACTAGTTTCACGGGTTATACGAAAGCTTAACTCCGGTTGGTCTAACTGTGATTCCATGTTTAACTACATTTAGCATCAAGATGATAGTTAGTTTTTATGAACCTATGTTGAATTAGGTTGACCTAATGTTTACTTAACTCTTAATCTAGATTATAACTAAATTCATTCAAATCTAGTTCCAGATTTCTTTCAACATTAACTACTAGCTCAAAACCTAGTCAAATTAATATTCTACTCCCTTTTTAAATAACATACATGAAACATTTATCAAAAGACATGCATAAAATTGAATAACAATTTCACTATACCAAACATCTATTAACTAAAATCTACTAGCTGAAATCAAATCTGATTTCCTAACCTACCAACATCATTAATAAAATTATTCCCCTTTGATGAAAACACATGCATTTCTAATTCATTAATCCCTTAACATAACAACTTTAAATTAACCTTTAATAAAATGATTAAATTATCCTTTGATACAAAATTTAAATCAACTTCTAATTGAAATCTAACATAACCCCTAACCGCTTGAACACAATAGTAACATATTCCCTTTTTGATAATAAAATAAAATCTAACATTGACTATACATTTTAATAAACGAGTAAATCCATTTCTCTAATAGACTAACCAAAACTTTAGGCAAAAATCTCGATTAACTTAATTCACAAATCTCACACATTTAAAATAATCTAAATAACTAATGTTAAGAATCTATTTAAAATGATTAATTACTATATTAATAAGTTATTTCAATACAAATTAAAATAAAATCATGTTAATAATTCCATCCATCTAGAAAAAACTAAAGTAATTAACCTAATGATTTATGCTACACTATTGAATTAATTTATGTGTAAAGAAAAATGTTACCAAATTAAGAATTAAAACAATATAGGAAAGGGCCTAATTAACTGAATTAAACTATCTACAATCTAACTATAATTCTAACATATCTAACAATTAGTCTCTAACTAAACCTACTAACCCAATAATCTAACATTTTCTATGACAAAGTCCAAAACCCAAAAATGCATTGGACAAAGGGGGCCGAATTCCTAAGTGCAAGTGCAAGTTAAAAAGGACTTGGTTTGGGGGCCCACCACCCAACTAACCCCATCCCAATGCAAGAATTTTGCATGGCAAGGATGAGACAATAAGGAAGGTGGCGCAGTTTTTGAGCAGGGAAGATGATAAGTTCCCAGGGCCCACCATGATATCTCCATCCCCCAAGGATAATTTCGCAAGGAAGGGAGAGGGAGTTGTCTTGGGTAACAAGGCATATGACATGTCAAAAGACAAAAAATGCATGGAAAATGGCGCAGGCTTAGGGGAGTACAAGAACCATATAAGCAGCCCCAAAATTATTTAATCATTATAAACTTTACACAGTCCAATGTCCAATGCAAGAGATAAAGAGGTAAAGGTGGGGCCCACGGGAAAGGGTAAAAGTAAGGTGAGTTTATCTTGGATTAAGGGTTAAACTACATGGTTATGCTAATGAGATTTGATTACAAATTTGATTAGAGGGAAAGCACATTGGAAAAGGAATATTGTTTGTGGTAAGGAGAATATTTGATTTTCCATACAAATTTCAGAGAGCATTTTTGCTCTAAATCTAGAAAGTGCTATGGGCTTTGTTTGATATAAGCTCTTCCATTTTGATTTACTTGGTTCAATTTTTGCAATAGATCATAGTGTGCATTAGGATTGAATTATAAAGGCAATATACTAAGAAGATTAATAATATTAGTTGATTTCTATATTATCATACTAACTAGTTTGATTTGTTGTTGTTAGCAATGTTATTTCTTCCTCTCAAGAGTTGCAATTGAAATGGAGATTTTTATTGTAGAGAGTTGAATCTATGGAGGTTTCAAGATGCACAATTCCTCAAGATTGTAGGAAATGAAACTATTATATTGTCCTTCTTTTTCAATATTGGGTATCCTTCTATACATGGATGATTAACTTCTTTTCTTTTAAGAAATAAAATACAATATACATGAACTAAATATTCTATCTTTTACATCATGGTAATATTACAATCTACATTTACACATCTTTAAGATGATAAATCTACACAATACTTGGATGGTATACAATATATTTTCCTTTAATGAATCATTACATAAAGAAGGAGATCTCTCCACATCTAGCTTGAAAAGCTTCAAACATGAACATTACAACAATCAACAAGAATGAATTTCAATACAATGAGTGACTATGCAACATTGAAGTTTCTTACACACAACTACCCCCAAATAGGGATTTATTTCAAGCTTCTTTCACCATCTTCATGACTTCAAAAACTTGCAAATATCATGAGGGAAACCATGGGAAGCTCACCTCCCAACCAAGGCCTTAAGGAGGCCACCCCCGAGCTTGGATAACCAAGGCTAAACAAGATTTCACATCCAAATTCCCACAAAACATCTCATATGCACAAGAAAACAATAAACTCCCAACCAAGATTTCACAAATAATTTTTCCAAACCCATTGAAGTAGGGTGAAGATGGGCTTTTTCAAGGAGGAGAATGTCATTTGTTTTTTTTTTTTAAATTTCTCAGTAATAACTTTTCCATGCCTTTTCAAGGCTTCATTAACATTCCTTCAATATACACATTTGGTCATTTCTAGATCAAAACAATATTTGCAACATGGCTTCATCTAGCCCATACTCTATGAAATTATCTTTTTTCTCCGAGAAGAGACTCACTACAATGGAGAGCCCAACTAACCCTTTCACCTAAGGCCACTTCTTCCCTTCCCAAAGGATGAGTAATGCCTTAACTCCCATGAACAACACTCCCAATCCAAAAAAACAAGAATTGATACAAAAATCTAATGCATTCCCAACCCAACACATGACAATAAAATTTACATACAACAACACTATACAAGATTACATACATGAACACCATACAAGATTTTATATTCATAAAACAATAACATTCAATTCTACTTGCAACAAATAAGCACTTTATAGCAAAGGAAACCAACCTTCCAAATGTGTCATGGAAAATGAAACTTGAGAAGAGCCCCAAATCCTAATCCTTCCTCTTTCCAAACCGTAATTGTCTCTAAAATTAGAGAGTGGGTGAACACCCACTAAGTCTCTCAAAACCCTCTAAAAAGACCCCCAAAAGTGTACTCAAGACCTATAAATAATGAGACATGACAACTAGCCTTTTTGTCTCCCCTCTTAATTGTGAATTTAGTAAGGAGTGTGGGACAAGTTAGATGCATGTGGCCATCTCTATTTTCACCACTCTTAAAAGGTAGGCATTTTGGAGAGTCATAATAGTGACCTATGTTTCTCCCATAGGTAAAAACTAACCCAAACCTAGGGTACCCCCTTAGGGTTAACTAAATTGGTAAAAAAATATACTCTATGGTCACTTTTAATCCCTCCAAAGTACCCCTAAAGTTCAAATCCGAGTTCCAACTTGATGTGATCCCTACAAGACATCTATATGCAAGTGTGATTAATATAATATCATATAAGGTTAGGTGATTCTTTCCCAAGCCCTAATTGACATGTCACTATCCACATGGACAACACAAGTGTCAAGTGGCACCAAACAAAATATACATCACAAATTCACAATGACATGTCCAAACAACAACATAAATTTAAACTATTAACACACATTCAGATTACGTTTACAACAAGGATCATATTACAACGAGGTTTCAACCCCTTATTGGATTAAACCTTGGCTTAGTCAATTCATATGTGTTTAGCCTTAATCACCATAACATAACATCCATGAAATAGTCAAGTCTAATCATGATTTGGTCTTCTCATCAATTCACTGATCTAAACATATATATAATCAAAATCAACCACCTGTTCTAGGTCTAATCCATATCAAAATGTAATCCACACAATATAATCATCATCATAACATAATATCACGAGTCTCTGTCAGGATAATCAAAAAGTGTATCAATGTATCAAAACATAAAGTATCAAAGTATGATCGAGCAGCAAAGCTATGATTGTTCGGAGTGAGGCCTCACACTGTGCCCAAGCATGGACACACATCCCTAACTAGAGCCACTATTGACACCTAGATTTGCGGACATAAATTTTCTCAATTAATAGCTTAATACTTCAGGGCATTATATGTGGAATCCTAAAGATTTTGATTTTATGAAAATTATGAAAATTACATTTATAAGAGTTACAATTGAAATATTATAAATTAATTATTAATTTTCTTATAAATATTATATTGGTGGAATAACTTCTAAAGTCAAAAATTAGTTTACATGCACAAAAATTACTTAAGAGAAATGTTGGATATTCAATTGATTTATTCTATGTGCAGGTTGGAAAATCAAAAACTTATTGTAGAGGGAGTATATCTTACCCAAGAATATTTTTGGTTTGCAATTAATCCTCTTCAATATAAATTTTTCACATCCAAAACATTTTGTTGATACTACACAAAGTGAATTGTTTGAAGCATTCAAACAAGAATTTTTAGATGTGAAAATAAACCAGAGAATGTTTAAGATGTTATGCCCTTACTTCGTATGCATAAATAAGGTTTGTGAAACATGTTCTCAAAATCATGTTGAGTTTCACTTATAATTGCAATCATATAAAAATATTATGGTAGCTCTTAATCTAGATATGGTTCCTGGAAGTACAATCAAATTTGTGAAGTCCATTCTATGTGAAAAATCAGAAGACTCGGATGAACTCAATGTCTAGTGTTATGTTTGATTAATTGACAGTTAAGTTTGATGGGCATCAATGGTTGGCATAATTCCTCAAATATGAGATGCACATTGTTTACTCTTCAAGGCATTACGTTAGATTGCCACGTGTCCCAGATCCACAAACTATAAGAGAAGTGATCATCTGTTAAAACTCAAAAATCATCAATGGTCGGTGTGTTTCTTCAATGATAATTTTTAGGATCTTTAAGCTTTAAAGTGTGATGTTGATGCATGTCCCAAACTCACCAAGGCTAAGGATGTATAACAATGAGGATACATGTGGCAGAGTGTGGTTGGTTAAATAGGATGACAGGGTTACATGACAGTTTATAAGATAGATGAAAGAGTGTAGTTGGTTGAATAGGATGACAAGGTTACATAGTAGTTTACAAGATAGATTAAAGTTTGGGTTACTTAAGCCCCATTTTTTAGAATATGGGTCTATTCAATGGTGGTGACTTAATCAAGAAATAAAGATGATTTTTTGATAACAAAGCTTGGAAGATCGATCTACGGTTGAGTTGATAAAAATCGACAGTCAGCTTATAGACTCAAAGGCAGAGTTGCAAGATCTTTAACCTTTGAGGCAACGTGCCTAGGTGACATGTGTCCCAGGCCCACAGTGGTCTAAGAAATATGATCATTTGTTAAAATATGGAGAGTATCGATGGTGGGCATGATGCCTAGAAAAGATGCATGATTCTTACTTTGAGCCATTATACGATGTTTCTACGTGTCTTCGACGGTTGACAGTAGAGAACTCAGATGGAAACATCAACAAAGATATTTTATATATTATTTAGTTCATATTTTAATTATTTTTTAATTAATGAGGGTTTTGTCTATTTGATTAATATATTGTCGATGTCGCTGTGTAGGGTTTTCAAAAGGTGGTGAAATGTGGAATTATCTGCTGACACAATAATGCGACTATGATGAAATGCGAGATGATGACCACATGAAAACATACTTGGATGATTCTTATAAAGATGAAGGATATTAGAAGATGGTCGATAATGTCGACATGCCTTTTTTCAATAAAGATGATATTATACATGTCAAGGATAATGTTCATTATCAGATGCAATAATACTTGATAAATACATTTGGTCGAAGTACTCTGATAATGCAATATCATTATTTCCTAATTTGAAGATGAATCACCAAGGATTTGTTAGTAATAACTGAGAGGGGTGGGGGGGTGAATCAGTGGCCTCAAAATTTATCCTTCAACTATTTACCACCAATCAAATAAACCTTAGATTATTAAGTCCCTACAAGATGCATGCCATGAAATACTTATAATGATTAACTATCTGTCATTTTTCCTTGTTTGTCCTTATTCTCCTTGATTACCGATAAGCAGTAAAACTATTTACCAAAACTCAGTAAATAAGCAGAGTATACCAATCCATCCAGAAATGCATATGTGAAATGTAAAATAGTAAAGTAATAAACCATACACACATAACACATGGATTTTAACATAGAAACCATGTTAAGGGAAAAACCATTGGGACCGATACGCCCAAATTTTCACTCTTCTAAAGTGAGCCATGTTAGGAGCCAACCCTGTTGAAGGTTACAAACACACTAGTAAGTGTGACCTTGTTAGAGGATTTTATACATAGAGGTTGTCACTTAGTATTGGGCATCTATTTCTACCATCCTTGAATCAGCCTCCTTCTTAGACTGTTAATAGGTATCGGGCAAGTCCAATGCTATTTTCATGAATCAACCTTTTTGGCACTCCTTGGGATGTACCTCAATATATAGAAGACTGTTAAGTCCTACTCAGTAAAGAGGCTTGATGCTTCAATTGTTAAACTAAAGCATTATGACCTATTTATGATGCAACTTTGAATTGCATATTTTTAGATCTATTTAAGTACATTACCTCTCTGATCAATGTATCAATTCAGTTCTTTGTGCTCCACACTTTCTGCTATGTGATGTTGTGCTTCACTATTCATCGGTGTCTCTAGAATTCTTTAGCTCTCCTTTAGCTTGATTGGTCAGGACTGTATGAAGTTCTTCTTCATTAGTTTCTCTTCAGCATCCTCTTTCAATTTACTCCCCTTCCCATGCATACGAAAATGAATTAAGATTGTCTCTTATATAGACATGATATTCATTGATTCTTGATTCTTGGCGTGAAAAACAATCTATCCAATCTGATTTAAAGCATAACTCCTGATTTATCTCGTAGTTATCTTCTTGCAAACTATACAAATCTTCTTTAAATCAATCACTTAACTCTGGTCAAATAAAATAAAGAAAACAATGAGTTAAGTCTATCTTTAGCTCTTTCCAGCTAGATATTTTGTCATTTTCTAAACTCTATGCTTCGTTGGTCAACTCTACAGTTAGTCATTAGTGACAATAGACAGTTTCATCAGTGTGACTCCAGTTAGCTTTGAGATCTCCGTCCGTCGGGCATCTTGGATTTTACTCGTCGGGCAACTCTGTTTTCAGCTCGTCGAGCATCCTGTGGTTTTTCTTTGTCGGGCAACACTGTCTTCTACTCATTGGGTATCATTGTGAATTTTCTCTTTTGCTTTTACAGATGGTGTGCACTCCGTTGGTGTTGTCTGTCACTTGGTGAATACTTGACATTTATGCATTGCTGAAATCATAACCTTTGTTCCATTGATTCTCTGAAGTCTTTGGCATTATAAACATAATTGTACAGATGATATCAAGTTGACATCAATGACAATACAAACCATTAACTATTTTAATGTCTTACATTATCTTCAACTTAACATTATCAAACATTCAATCAGTTACATGTCATCAATCTCTCTCTTTGGCATTGATGGCAACATAATATATTATCACACTATACTATTTATAATACATTATGAAATACAACAGTTCAGATTCATCAAACTAACAATTATTTTGTTCTGTCAACTAATAAATGTCTAATCACCAGTAAGCTCTATTTTAGCTTAGATTTGATTCTTGCAGCTTTTTAATTTCTGATGGGTTGAATCTTCTTCTTGTGTTAATTTCTCTCCTTTGCATGTTCTCTCTTTTATGATGTCTTTTTCCCTTTTCAGCAACTCTCCCTTTGTATAAACTTTCATACAATTTTCTCTCCCTAAGGATATAATCTCTCCCTTGTTGGACTAATTTGATAATGGATAATCTCTCTCTTTTTCAGAAGAATGTGATAATATGGATCTCTCTCCCTTTGACAACAATGCCAAACAAATATCTCACAGATATCTGACATTTATGTCAAACAATCTTTTCTCTCCATCCATAATATATTCCTTGAATTTCCCTTATCCATCAGCAATATAACAATATATTATGGTGCTCGGTTCTAGTATATACCTATCTGTATATAGATGTGTCTTTGAAGTTCATCCTTTTGCTTCCATCAACATGAATGATATTCTAATAATATGTAAGCTGATGTAGCCTTTAGTCATATTACTGACTGGTAGACAAGGGTTTGACCCCTGGCCTCTTTCTCAAGTACTCAAATGTATCCTTAGGTAGTGGCTTGGTTAAGCTATCAACTAATTGTTCTTTTGATTGTACATACTCAAGTATCACCTCTTTTTCTTGAAATTGTTCTCTTAAGTAATGATACTTGATTGCAATATGTTTAGTCTTGGAATGCATGACTGGATTCTTGAAAATGTTTATTGCACTGGTGTTATCACAATAGATAATCACTAGTTTTGAGATCTTCATATACATACCTTCCAGCAATTGTTTGATCTATGCAATGTTTGAGCAATTTGCAGCAGCAGCAATATATTATGCTTCTACAATAGAGTAAGAGATGCATCCATCCTTCTTGCTAATCCATGTGACAAGTCTGTCACCCATAAAGAATGCTCCTCCAGTTGTGGTCTTCCAGTCATCAAGATTTCCAGCCCAATTAGCGTGGGTAAACACCTTAAGTTCAAATTTACCTTATCTTCTATATCATAAGCCAAATTCCTCAGTATTCTTCAGATATCTTAAAATTATTTTCACAGCGGTCATATGTGATTCTCTGGTGTTAGTAGAAAATCTAGCAACAATTCCTACTGCGTGTGCAATATCTGGTCTAGTGTGTACAACATACATGAGTTTTCCAATCATTGATCTATACAAATTTTGATTTACCTCTATTGTCTTGGCTTCCTTTGTCTACTTACATCTAGTAGCCATCGGTGTTCCAACTGATTTGGAATCTTCCATCTTGAATATTTTCAGAACCTCTTTGATGTATTTGGACTGTGTAATAAAAATACCTTCACTTTGTTGAATGATCTATAGACCAAGAAAGAACTTGATCTCTCCAAACATAGACATCTCAAACTCTTTACTCATCTCATCAGAAAATGATTTGCATAGCATATCATTGCCTCCAAATATGATGTCATCAACAAATATTTCAGAAATCAAACTGTTAGTATCAGTATCTTCTTTCAAATAAAGATTACTATTTTCAATAGTCTTTATAAATCCAATACTTATAAGATAAGAATGAAGTCATTCATACTAGGCTCTGGGAGCTTGTTTCAATCCATACAATGCTTTGTGAAGTCTACATACCATGTTTCTCTTGTCTGGATCGACAAACCCTTCTGGTTGTTCAATGTATACCGCTTCTTCAAGTATTCCATTTAATAATGTTGACTTGACATCCATTTGATATACTTTGAATCTTTTATATGCAGCATAAGCAAGTAGTATTTTTACTCCTTCTAGCCTAGCAACGGGTGAAAATGTTTCTTCATAGTCTATACCTTCCTCTTGTGCATACCCTTTGCATACTAGCCTTTCTTTGTTCCTTGTGACTTCTCCATTCTCATTCAGCTTATTCTTGAATATCCATTTTGTACCGATGATATTCTTGTCACCTAGTCTTGGCACAAGTGACCATGTTTTGTTCTTCTCAATCTTCTCAATCTCATCATTCATAGAAATTATCCATTCGTCATTATCTCGTGTAGCATTGACAGATTTTGGCTCAAACTCACAAATTAAACAATTTGAGTTTAAAGACTTACTTCTTATTATTGTACCAGCTTTCTTATCTCCTATGATCTGGACCTCTGGATGATTCCTTCTTACATATCTTGCAAGTAAAGGTACAATTTTTTGTTTATCAGCTTGATCATTATTTTGATCTTCATTATGTTCTTCATTACCTTGCACATTATCTTGATCATTATCCTGAACATTGGTAACAACACTCTGACCGTCGATTGCAACATTCTGTTGTTCTAGAATTAAACATTGTTGCTCGGGCAAAGTGTTGGGTTCTTCAAAATATACAAACCTGTTGTAGTCATCTCATTCTTTTGTGCTTTCCAGCTCATTCTTTTCTGCAAATTCATTAATCTTTACATTTGCACTTTCAACTATTTTGTTAGAGGCCTTGATGAGACACTTAAAATCTTTTCTTTTGGTAGAATACCCCAGAAAAATACCTTCATCACTTTTGGCGTCAAGCTTTCCATTTCTATCATCCTTTAAGACATAACATTGACTACCAAATATTTTGAAGTAACTTACATTGGGTGTTTTACCATATCATAGCTCATAAGGTGTCTTCTTTGTGTCATTTAATTGTACTATGTTAAGTCTATAGACAGTAGTGCTGACAGCTTCCCTCCAGAAAATTTGGGTGATGCCTTTCTCTATCATTAGTGTTCTTGCATAATCAACTATTGATCTATTCCTTCTCTCAGATATCCCATTTTGTTGTGGTGTTCTTGGTGCAGAAACCTATCTTTTTATACCATGCTCATTATAGAAATTAGTGAATTTATCTGATATAAATTCTCCTCCTTTATCTGATCTCAAACATTTCAAATCCTTACCACTTTATTTTTCTACCATAGCCTTGTACCATTTAAACATCTTGAATGCTTCAGATTTATCTTTTAGAAACATAACTGTCATAATTCTAGAGTAATCATCAACAAAGATAATAAAATATCTATCTCCATAATAGCTCTTTGTCCTCATAGGTCCACATAAATAAGAATGGACTAATTCTAGAATATCATCAGATGTATGGGTTTTACTTTTGAAACTAGACTTTGTCATTTTACATTTTTGACAGTTTTTGCACATGATGTCGTCTGGCTTTGTCATCATCGATAAGCCTCTTACATTTCTCCTTTTGCTTATTTTCATCATGTTGTCAAAATTCACATGACACAATCTTTTGTGCCACAACCATATGTCTTTGTTTCTAGTCATTAAGCAAGTGGTGTTAGTATCATTC
>MU225713.1:1488642-1545729 GCA_018584345.1 Thuja plicata | reverse complement strand
GTTGTGAGTACCCTTCGTGCTTTGAAGGTTTGCTTGAAATTTGATAAAATAAAAAATTTGGATACATTATGATCCTAAATCATCCTCGGAGCAGCAACATTTTTGTTCATGGTTTACCCGATGCCCATAGACCTTAGGAAGGCTCACTAACATACCCAATGGTGCTTAATGCACCCTTGGGACACTTTCATCTGGCATAGATGTGAACGTTCTAGTGACTCCATGGGAGAAAAGAGGTTGTCACTAGCATTTACCTGGACAACTAGAGCTAATGACATAGATGATTTGATGCTAGGACTCGCAGTTTAAAAGATACCCAATGGTGCAACTTTCAACTGAGCACCACTGCAAGTTTTGGTACCAAGCGAGATTGCCCTGCCAAATTTAAACAAAGTCAAATCTCCCAGAATGGAGAGAGGTTATTGTAGGCCTTGGTAACATGGTCCTATAACATCTAATGTTTTACTAATACGTCTCACGAGGTCTGAGATATGAGCCTCAGAACATTGTTGCCCAATCGTGCTTAGTGCACCTTGGGGACATTTCAGTCTGCCATGGTCGCAAACGTTCTAGTGACTGTGTGGGAGAAATGGGTTTGTCACTAGCATTTACCCAGCGAATTGGACCTAATGGATCAGAAAATTTGATGCTAGGTCTCACGGTTTGAAAGATACCCAATGGTGCAACTTTCAACTGAGCACCACTGTAAGTTTTGGCATCAAGCGAGATTGCCCTGCCAGATTTAAACAAAATCAAATCTCTCATAATGGAGAGAGGTTATTTTAGGCCTTGGTAACACGATCCTATAACAGCTGATGGTTTTTTGATACATCTCACGAGGTCTGAGATACGAGCCTCGAAAGATCGCTGCCCAATCGTTCTTAGTGCACCTTGGGGACACTTCAGTCCCCCATGGTGCGAACGTTCTAGTGACGGTGTGGGAAAAATGAGGTTGTCACTAGCGTTTACCCGGCCAATTGGAGCTAATGGAGCAGACGATTTGATGCTAGGACTCACGGTTTGAAAGATACCCAATGGTGCAACTTTCAACTGAGCACCACTGCAAGTTTTGGCATCAAGCGAGATTGCCTTGCCAATTTTAAACAAGGTCAAATATCCCAGAATGGATAGAGGTTATTGTGGGCGTTGGTAATACGGTCCTATAGCATCTAAAATTTATCTGATAGGTCTCACGAGGTCCGAGATATGAGCCTCAGAAGATCACTTCCCAATCGTGCTTAGTGCACCTTGGGGACACTTCAGTCCGCCATGGTTGCGAACGTTCTAGTGACTCTGTGGGAGAAACAAGGTTTTCACTAGCGTTTACCTGGCCAATTGGAGCTAATGGAACAGACGATTCGATGCTAGGACTCACGATTTGAAAGATACCAAATGGTGCAACTTTCAACTGAGCACCACTGCAAGTTTTGGCATCAAGCGAGATTGCCTTGCCAATTTTAAACAAATTCAAATCTCCCAAAATGGAGAGAGGTTATTGTGGGCCTTGGTAACACGGTCCTATATCATGTGAAATTTTTCTGATAGGTCTCACGAGGTCCAAGATATGAGCCTCGGAAGATCGCTTCCCAATCGTGCTTAGTGCACCTTGGGGACACTTCAGTCCGCCATGGTTGTGAATGATCTAGTGACTGTGTGGGAGAAATAGGGTTGTCACTAGTCTTTACCCGGTCAATTGGAGCTAATGGAGTAGATGATTTGATGCTAGGACTCACGGTTTGAAAGATACCCAATGGTGCAACTTTCAACTGAGCACCACTGCAAGTTTTGGCATCAAGCGAGATTGTCTTGCCAATTTTAAACAAAGTCAAAACTCCCAGAACTGAGAGAGGTTATTGTGGGCCTTGGTAACATGGTCCTATAGCATCTAAATTTTTTTTGATAGGTCTCACGAGGTCTGAGATACGAGCCTCGGAAGATCGCTGCCCAATCATGCTTAGTGCAACTTGGGGACACTTCAATCCGCCATGGTTGCGAACGTTCTTAGGATGAAATTGATGGTGGAATCCTTAGTGAGTGATCATTTTATGACTGTTGAAAGTTTCAAATTTTGGTGTTGAGAAACAAGCACGGTTTCTTTGTAAAATGGGTCAAATTAGCCCTCTTAATTCAGTGACAGAGGTAGTTTTGAGTTACTTGGTCCAAAACACCTAGGGTTGATCTTAAGATATGTTATGAATCTTGAAAAAGGGTATGGAAATGTGTAATTAGGTTGCAAATTTGATTGGAAAGATTTTGAGAAAGGATTTTAAATTCCTCACTATTGTACTAGTAGACTGTGCAAGTTGGGACAGTTTGGAGAAGGAAGATAGAATGCATACACAAATGAGTTGAGATGTTGGGGAATGGATGATTGGAGTAGTTTGGGATCCTTAGGAGAGTTAGGATCACCCATGGAAGCATAGTTGATGGTTGAGGTTGAAGATGTCTATTGTATGGGAATGCATGACATGAAGTTGAAACATAAATGAATGGTTTGAGTTTGAAGAAGTGAGTGGAGATCCAAGATGTGGAGTCTAGTAGGTCTAAGAGAGATGTGATTTTACCTATGATAGGTCTATGGAGTGGGTAGGGTTGAAAATTGATCATACTGGATGAAGATTGAAGGAGGTGTTATCAAGAAAAGAAGAAATAAGTCACTAAACTACAAATAAAAGATTAATCACCACTACATTATGCATCATGGAGACTTATTGTAAATACTTCTAACTGGACTAAACAACCACAAAAACTTTAGAATCATTTTGGTCCATCATCAAGTCATCCACTACATGAACCATTATTACAATTTAGAGAAACATGATATCCACTACATGAACCATTATTACAATTTATAGAAACATGAGATATCCACCGCATGAGCCATTGTTATAATTATAATGAATTGTAATTAACTGATATGCTCTTCGTTAAATGGTACACAGTAAACTATTAAAAATGTGGCACCTCGGTATATACAAATCAACCCATGGCCACCTTTATATACAATTTAATCTTCTTTCAATATACAAAATGTGGTCTCCAAATATGCATGTGGACCACTTCATAGTCATTTATATTTACAAAAAAGCGAAGTTAGATTGTTTCACAAAATTTATATACAAAATTATAACAATAATTCTACCATTTGTAGAATGATTCTTCATGATGGCCCATAACTAATTGAGCAAACCTTCTGGATTGGCTCTAACCCTTATTGTGTCATGTATTGCCTCGTGTTCAGATTCACGAAGTTTCCATAAATTCTTATTACGAGGTCTACCAGTATACTTTATCAATTCAATATTTGTTGCAATAAGAAGGTTCGAGTAATCCAAAATATGTCTATGTGTCTCATAGTCCTCAAACAACCAATTATTAGATTTTGCGATAGGGTACCTACATTTCATGGAAGCATAAATGAATACAAAATTCAACATACAAAGCATAATAGAATGATGGTAAGATGTCTAAAATTTGGCAAAAAAGAACACATTATATTTTGATAGCATACCTTCTAAGCCATGTCCCTATCACAACAACGGATCCTATTGGGTACTCAATACCCTCTCCATCAATGACTGTAGTTGTCAATTTATTTTTTCCCTCAATACAATGACACAAAAAGTAATTAGTACCTTCCTCATTGTTCTCATCTGCAACAACTGCATATATATGACCTGCAATTTATAGAGGGATAAGTTAACACCCTAAACACTTACAAAATTGAGAAAATGAGAAATAAATTGAAGAATAAATTAAGAAATTACCTGGTTCAACTAGGTCAGATATGTGATCAAAATATGTTGATGCTTCAAACTAGCTTAATTGTAGTGCTCTAGGAAGTTTATATGTATCAAGCAGTTGCAAAGGTGTATAAGACCATTCATCAACCTACTCTTTTGATTCGCACTCCTCCCATGCAAAATTCATACAAGACAAAAAAAAACATACCATTAATCTAGTATAAATACCCAATGATGCTGCATTTGAACTTTTAAATGAGTGCATGTCACTGTACAACAATCTAGATAGTTTTCAATGTTAGACTAGTTTATCAACCAAAAAAACCTATTAACTTCATTACCTGTTCCCATCGTAGAGTTGCACCATCGCACAATTGTTTGTGCATTTATTAACTTTGCACCACCTTTGTACTTAAATTCCTCTCTAGCAAGAGCTCTTTTTACACATGCACCCGCACCATCATGCTCGCCTTTTCCATGGCCCACCTCTATGAAATTCCAAAAATGTTGAACACCACTTGTCACGTGCATCCTACTCAACCAATAGAACATCCTTGCATTCTTGAATTGTGAGGTGAAATTATCTTACCATATTATGTGTTGGTTGTACTCAATACCTCTTTCCCTTAAATTATCATAGAAAACTTTGAAGCAGTCTTACACAAACTCTGATGAATGTGTGTGATCATCACTGATGTAGAAGTGATACTCTCTAAAAAACTTTCTATCTACGTCTGTGCTATCATGTGCATGCAAGAATACTATATGTACAAAAATCGTCACTTGTATAGAATGGTAATACACTGCTTGCACTTCATTTTGAGGTTTAAGTGTATAATTCTCAGAAAAATCAACAATGAAGACAATAGTACCAAGGGAAAAAGTGTCCTTGCATATCTTGAATTGCTCATCCAACCACCTAGATCTATGTGAATGATGTGTGTATTGATAAACTAGTTTCTCTTTAAATATTTTCATAAAATCAGCTACGCGTATATCATTTTTTACTAACTCACAACTCTTAAGTTCTTTTCCATCTTTTAGACCATAAGTTACTGTCTTGTATTTTCCAAAAGAAACTAGTGTATTTCCAATCTCATTTGTGCTCTCTAGATGGTGACATATATGCAACTTTCTCATACCACCACATGCACTACAAGATCCATTCATACACATCATCTTATAATTAATGCAACCATCATCTCGATTGCATAATACACTTGACATAAAATCTCTTGATGACGTAGGAGGTGCTTGGAGACCACATTCCTGCAAAATAGTGTTAGTGTGCAAAGTAAAACAAACATGATGATATATATCATAATGCATGGAAAATTCAATATGTACCCTGCAAAAACATGTAGTGCACACATGATTAATATTGACGCAAAAGGGTTTTTTCATTTCAAAAAATCTTTAACTAATTTTAATTTGAGGAAACCTTTGGAGGAATCTTTCATAAAATTGTGTTTGTATCATATCCAAAAAGTGTTTTGGATGTGGCATACAATTTGTAGATCTGATTCTCCTCCTAACAACATCTCTTTGGTTGGGTGAAACCCTTGTGTTGTCGTGCCAAAACTTTTCAATTAATGATCTTAATGCATCAACGACAACCTTGTCCTTGCGTGGGAGTCTACCTGAGAATGACCAAAGATAATTAGTGTTTGGATCCTCAATTTTATCTCGCCTTTGTAAGGCTCTTCATAATGTTGATCTACCTATCCTTAATGACTTACTTGTTATGCTTATTATACGAGATTTTTTTATTTCCTTTCCCATTATAGTTGATGTGAGGACACGTTGAGTAACATTAGCATCTTTACTGCATGATTTTGAGCCAATGGCTTGGTATGCATTGGATATATTTCTCACAATGGTTCTCGCAGTACTATTTTCAAATTTTCTCAACCCCACAATTGTCATTGTCTCTCTAAATTTCAGATTTTCAATCATTTCAACAACTACTTGACATCTTCCACTTTGATTTAATTTTTCAAAATAGTTATTCCAAATCTTTTTAACAATTATTCTAGAATTTCTTCCTGACATTTTATCATGCATTGGCCTCAAAATATTTTCATCAATGTCAATTAGAAACTTTGGTTTTCTATGAATTATTCTAGGAGGTGTTAACACAGTTGCATGCTCTACATTTTCATTAGATGAATTAGGTGCATTTATCCCCATCAATTCAATTGGTGTATGTTGATTATTTTCATTTTCATTATGTGCATTTTTTTTATTAATGACATCGAATTGAAATGGTGAATTTGTCACATTAACATTAACATTTTCATCACTTACATTGCTTGCATTTGATGATGTACCTTGTCGTATTCTCCTCATGTGCTCCCTTTTTTCTTTCCCATTGTTCATATTGAATGGATCCTACGAATAATATCATGAACATAGAATAACATGTGAACATCAAATACAAAAAATAAGAACAAATTAACCATTTTCTTGAAATGAGAACTTAAAATTGTAAAATAACATTAAAAACACAAATTAAAAACACAATTTTCAATCATTGCAAAGAAAAACATGCAAAAAAAGTGCAAACCTATCTATTCCTGGCATAAAACAATAGAAAAATAGTTTTGGGACCTCTAAACAACTTGCAATGACTATTTTAAGACCGTTGAACCAAACAAATCTCCTAATTCCACAGAACCCGATCGGGTTATGAGAACATAACAGCTCTGTGTTCCTAACTACTAAGAACCCAGTCAGGTTATGAGAACATAATGACTCCATGCTCCTAGTTACTTAGAACCCGATTGGGTTCTGAAAAACTAAGAATAAAGGAGGATTGAGAGAGAGAGAGAGAGAGAGAGAGTATATACAATTATTTACACACCCAGTTCAGGATTATAAGAGAAGATTTACTCAAAGCTTATAGGGAGTGTATGAAGAAAATTAGAGGGAGTTACAAGAAAAAATGGGAGTTTGTTGAGTAGAAAGGGTCCTCTGATTTCTAGGTTTGTAACTCTGTTGAATATGTGGGGATGAGAGGAGGTAAAGATGGTGTAGAATTTGGTCTTTCATTCAATATTTTGTTTATAGAGAAGATATTTTATCTAGAAGCCAAAACAACTTAGCTTGAATGTAATTTTGAATGGAAACAAGTTTGAAAATGTGATTATGTTGATGATAGTAAGGAGGTGACCATTAATCATGGGCTCGACAAAAAATGGGCATTATTCAGTGCCCTCCTGGCACTGGAAAAACATTTACCGGGTTACAAATTGTAAAGGATTTGTTTCATAAGATTTCAAATTCCTCTAGTCCCATTCTCATAGTGTGCTTTACTAACAGAGCTCTAGATCAATTTTTGGAGGGAATATATGAATACAAGAAAAGTCTAGCAAGGTTAGGATCTAGAACTCAAAGCTCAATTCTTAGAAAATGTACTCCTGACCAGGGACAAGAGAGAAATATCATATTTTTTTCTTTGGTAAGAAACATTGAATTCCTAATTTGAATGTAAAAACATCATAAAATATAGGATTTCTTAACATTCCAAACAGAACTTGTGTTGCTCTTTTCAGGGCTAGAATTGGTCTGTATATCTTTGGAAATGCCAAGATAGTCTTAGACAATTCTCCAGTGTGGAGTGATATCATAAAGCATTTTACAGATAATGGGTATGTTGGTAATGGAATACCACTATACTGTCCTAAACATCCAGATGATGTTGGACATGTTGTTACCAAATGTCATGATTTAAGGAGGTATGGTGATGGAAGTATAAGCTTTTGTACCAGGAAATGCAAAGACAAATTAATTTGTGGTCATCTTTGTCCCAGGAAATGTCATCATGGAGGACATGTGAGAATTGGATTTGCAAGGCCCGATATATATGAAGAAGTTTGAGCTTTTTGGACATGTCTTCAGGAAGGTCTGTCATGCAACTTCCTATGACCCCTTTCAACATCTTGGAAGGTCTATGTGCATTTTTTGATTCCTACTGCTTGAATTGTTACCAATTTGTGCCTCCTAAATACTGTGAAGATTACCATACATGTCTTTTATACAAACTTCATAGGGTGAAGCAAGAAAACAAAATACTTACGACAAAGGGTGAGAAACAATTTGGAATTACTAAAAATCTGCGAGAAGAGGGGGAAAATAAACTTGGTTGAAAATTATCCAAGCCCTGAGACAACAAATTTTATCATTGCGTGTAGAGAGTGAGAACCAATTGAGAACAATTCAAAGAATGCAAAAAGAGATTGAAATCTTGCGTGCAGAGGAAGCAAAATAGAGTGAGAGTGTAGAAGAGGAAATTGGGTTACTTCAGAGAGAGAGAGAGTACAATTTCACTCACTTGAAACACCTATGTACTAGGAGGGTATTAAATTGTAATAACTATGTACGAAAGGTTGGGAGATTGCATAAAAAATCATGGATGGCCATTGAAAGAAGCAAAGGCAACCAATCGTCCATTTAAAAAAATTCATGGGCGACCATTGAAATAAGCTATTTTTCTGGAGGGAAAAGCAGAAAACTTTTGCCAATTTGCAATGGCCCGAAGCGAAGGGAGAAACTCTACTTCCAGATGTATTTCAGGTTGCCCATCTATACAGTTTGGTGAAGAAGGATGTACATTTTTTGATTCCTACTGCTCGAATTGTTACCAATTTGTGCCTCCTAAATACTGTGAAGATTATCATAAATGTCTTTTATACGAACTTTGTGGGGTGAAGGAAGAAAACAAAATACTTACGATAGAGGGTGAGAAACAATTTGGAATTACTAAAATTCTGCAAGAAGAGATGAGATTATTGTGAGAAGATGGGGAAAATCAACTGAGTCAAATTATCCAAGCCTTGAGACAACAAATTTCATCATTGCGTGTAGAGAGAAAGAACCAATTGGGAACAATTCAAAGAATTCAAAAAGAGATTGAAATCTTGCGTGCAGAGGAAGCGAAACAAAGTGAGAGTGCAGAAGAGGAGATTGGGTTACTTTGGAGAGAGAGAGAGAGAGCAATTTCACTCACTTGAAACACCTATGTACTAGGAGGGTATTAAATTGTAATTACTATGTATGAAAGGTTGGAAGATTGCAGAAAAAATCATGGATGGTCATTGAAAGAAGAAAAGGAAACCAATCGGCCATTTAAAAAAATTCATGGGTGATCATTGAAATAAGATATTTTGTTGGAGGGAAGAGCATAAAACTTTCGCTAATTTATAATGGCCCAAAGTGAAGGGAGCAACTCTACTTCCAGATATATTTCAAGTTGCCCATCTATACAGTTTGGTGAAGAAGGGTGTGCATTTTCTGATTCCTATTGCTCGAATTGTTACCAATTTGTGCCTCCTAAATACTGTGAAGATTACCATATGTGTCTTTTATACGAACTTCGCGAGGTGAAGGAAGAAAACAAAATACTTACAGTAAAGGGTGAGAAATAATTTGGAATTACTGAAAATCTGCAAGAAGAGATGAGATTATTGCGAGAAGATGGGGAAAATAAACTTGGTCAAATTATCCAAGCCCTAAGACAAAAAATTTCATCATTGCGTGTAGAGAGCGAGAATCAATTGGGAAAAATTCAAAGAATGAAAAAAGAGATTGAAATCTTGCATGCAGAGGAAGCGAAACAAAGTGAGAGTGCAAAAGAGGAGATTGGGTTACTTTGGAAAATATCAGGTGAAGCATTGGCTAATCCAGATGTCACGCTCTGTGCTTCTGATGGTTCAATATTTCAAGCTCTCTCTCTCTCTCTCTCTCTCTCTCTCTCTCTCTCTCTCTCTAGTTATGGAGAATAAAATGAATAGTTTTTACTTCTTCAAAACCCGACGATTGGGTTTTGAAGTACTTTTCTATTTTCAGAACCCAATCGGGTTTTGAAGTACTTTTTTATTTACATAACCCGATCAGGTTTTGAAGTACTTTTGTCTTTTCAGAACCCGATCAAGTTATTTGAAATTAAGAAACCCAATCGGGTTATGGCTTGGGAAGAGGCTTGAAAAATGACCCAAAGGCTTGGAGGCTCATTTTCCCTCCATTTTTGTTCTTTTGGACATTTTTTATCTTGTAAGATGATCTCTTGACTTTATCTTCATCAGGTTTACAATTTTTCAACTAGGTAGATTTATAATTTTCACCATAATCTCATACGTCTTCTTAGATTTCTAACCATATAAATTTTTCTATTTTTGGACAACATTAGCATAGTAAACTTTAATTTTCTTTACCAGTGTCTTGATTGTACTCACAGACATATGTCTACCATTTTTTTAATAAATTTTGAAATACTTAATCAAATTACAAATAAATTACATATTATTGTTCTACACTTGATTCTATACACTTTAAAAAAAAAAATTCATTTTTGATCATTTTGATGCAAGTTATGCCCAGCGCACAAACAGGTATCAAATTTTTAGGATGCGACCACTTCAAAAAATCAAAGAAAAAAAAATTCTCATCAGAAAATTACAAAAAAAATACACAACTTCTAGATCTCACTCTTACCTATCATCCTACCAAAGGGATTTAAAAAATATTGAATATAACAATACATTTTGTACTACACACGGAAACAACTATGTTATGTTTTTCCAAAAAAATCAGGAACATGTTTTCATGTGTGCAAGGTTTGACCCTCTTAATCTTATTGGGTTTTAAAAAAAATTAGTGTTCTAAAAACTAGATTTAGAGTACTACAATTTTTATTTTTTACACATCTTCTTATTTTGAGTGCATGACCCTCAAACTCCTATTCCAAGTTTAGGTTTACCCGTTTTCAGAAAAAATGTGTCCACTTATACCCCCCTTTTTGGTCCACAACTCGGTGCACACACCCCTCAATAGAGTGTACCAATATGGGTATTATCAGGAGAGGACTCAAGGATTAAGAGAATTAACAAAAAAGGAGAAGAAAGCATACACAATAGTTGTAGTGGAAGTAGCAAAAAGTAATTGCAAGTTAAAAAATAGAACAGTTAATACAGATCAAAGGAAACCTGACCAAGGAAATGATCCAAAGAGGCTGAAGCACAAAAACATTGCTCAAGAGAAACAGGTAGAACCTCAGAACTTTCCAAAAATAGCAAGAGAAAAGCAGGAGAAAAAGTGGTCAGTAAATATCTTCCCAATGAATGTTCTTTCATGTCTAATGCATTATCTCAAGTTATAATATATGTTCCTTTTATTGAAATAGTTAAAATACCTAAATGCAAAAATGAAGCTTTGAAAATATTTTCTAATGTAGGTAATAAGGAAGATCTTAACAAAGAAGTAAAGGGTCCTCAAGCTATTTATCTAGGAACTACTTTAAACAAAAATGGAAATCAAATTGATCCTTTCTTTCTTACTTTATTGATAAATAATAGATTGGTGAAGAATTGTATGATAGACTCTAGTGCAGCAGTAAACATTATGCCTAATGATGTAATGAAAGAATTAGGAATGAATGTTGATACAAAATTTGGTAGATGTTATGCTATGGATAATAGATCAGTTCTTGTTGTAGGCATAATGAAGAATGTTGAATTTAAATTTCCTACGTGTCCTGAAATGTCATATAAAATGGATATTACTATGGTTGTAGTCCTTTCCAATTATGGAATGCTTCTATCTAGACAATGGTCTATCCTAGTAGGAGGTAGTATCTAATTATATCTTTCTTATGCTTCTATTCCAGTGAATGGCAGGGACGTAAGAATTGACAGGGAGACTCAAAGTCCATATATTATTGAGGATGTAGATCCAAGCTTGGTTACACATTTTTGTCACCCTGATATGGATAACTTTCATGTAAGTATTTTAAAAGATGCAATGCATAATACTGAACCTATTGGGTTACATGCAGAAGTAAGTAACAATACAATTTGGAAAATATATTTTTATGGTGCTTGTTATAGAGATGGTAATGGAGCTGGTGTCATTTTCTTTGTCCCTGATAAGAAAATATTTAAATATTCCTTTTTACTAGATTTTGAATGTACTGATAATGTTGCAGAGTATGAAGCTCTACTACTTGGTTTGAGAATGGCTAACTATAAACATGGAATCAAATTTTTAAGTGTCTTTGGGGATTCTAAAATAATTATTTCTCAAGTTATAAGTAAATTTGTTGCTAAGTAGCCTATTCTTAAAAGATATAGAAATGAAGTATGGGATTCTATAGATTGTTTTGATGCTTTTTCTATTAAGTGGATATAGATAGATCAAAAAATATCCTTGCATATTTTATGGCTAATTTTGCATTGAAGCATAATGACATTCCTTGTGAGGACATAGTTCAAGTTGAAGTTAAAATCAGGCCTACTATACCTGATAACATCAGCAACTGGCAAATCTTCGAAGATGATAGAGATATAATTAGATTTTTAGCATGTGAGAAAGAGTATGAAGATCAATTGATATACTTGAATGCTCATGTTGAGATGGAGGATGGGAAAGAAGTGTATTGGAAAGGAAGTCATTTACCTTAAAACCAATAAGGTTCCAAAAGGCCTTGTAGCAATGGAGAGGTTGTTTGACAATAAAGATTCAAAAATGGACAAGAAAAACACTAATTTCATAATGGATGAAGTACAAAGGATACACTTGGGAAATGAGGAATCTCCAAAAGAAGTAATTGTGGGTAAAATTTTAAAAACTATTGAGAAAATATAGACATCAATTGATGAACTATAACTGATTGAATGTTTGAAGATGTTAAGTTGATGATCACCGAGACACAAAAAGTTAATGCAAGACATTAAATCAGTTAATGTATTGTATTTTCATTGATGTCAACTTGATATAATCTGTATGGTCATGTACATACTACTAAAGACTTCAAGGAACCATTGAATCAAAGGCTATGCTATCAGTAATGCATAAAAGTTAAGTATTCACAAAGTGACTGTATACATAGATGGACTGCACACCGATGGACAGAGTAAACCAAAAAGAGAAAAGTCACAATTTTACCCAGTGAGCAAAAGCATAGCATTACCAATGAGAAAATTCACAGTGTTAACCAATGAGAAAAGCACAGTATAACCCAATGAACATAATTACAGTATTGCCTAATGGATAGACAACCCAACGGACAGAATTATAGTGTTGCCCAACAGATAGACAACACCGACGGACGGAGATCCCGAAGACAACTGAAGTCTCACTGACGAAACAGTCAGTTGTCACCGATGACTAAATGAAGTATTGACCAATAGAACAAAGAGTTCAGAAATGACAAAAGGCTTAGCTATCAAGAGCTAAATATAGAATTAACTGGTAGTAATCATTTTTTTAATCAACAAGATAAAGCCAGATATAAGTAAAGGATTTAAAGTTGTTTTGTCCAGTTGGAAAGAAGATATCTACGAGATTAAATAGGAGTTTTTCTTTAAATCTAATTGGAAAGAATTGTGGATCACGCCAAGATCAAGAAAGCCAAGAAATGGTGAAATCATGTCTATATAAGAGACAAGCTAATTCAATGTGAATTAGGGGAGTGACAAGAGAATAGATGTTCAAGAGATTCTGAAGGAGAAGAAAGTCTTCTTTCATACCTGATCAATCAAGCTGAGGAAAGAGCTAAATTCTATAGACACCGACGAATAGTGATATGGCATCACAGAGAAGAATAGTGTGGAGAAAAGGTATTGAATTGATAACGTTGATCCTGGAAACATAATGTACTTACAATAGATCTAAAAATCTGCAATTCTAGTTGTATATGTGAACAGATCAATTAACTATTTCAATTTAACCATTGAAGCATCAAGTCTCTTAACTGAGAAGGACTTAAAAGTCTTTTCTAATTGAGATGCATCCCAAGGAGTATCAAATAGTTTGATCATACAAAGTAGCATTGGATATGCTCGATACCTATTGACAGGCCAAGTGAGTGTTTGATCAAGGATGGTAGCATTAGATGCCAGATACTAAGTGACAAACTATTCATTTAAATCCTCTAAAAAAGTCACACCTAACAGTGTGTTTGTAACCTTTAACAGGGTTGGCTCTTCACTGAGCTCACTTCAGAAGAGTGAAAATTTGGGTTACCGGTCCTGGTGGTTTTTCCCTTAACAGGGTTTCCATGTTAAAAATATGTGTCAATGTGTTTATGAGTCATTAATTTATTGTTTTGCATTTCACATAAGTGAATCTGGATTGATCGGTATACACTAGTTATTTACTATATTTAGGTAAATAGAAAGACCATTAATCGGTAAAAGTAAGAATAAGGTTTGAAAGAGTGATCCGAGCAGAAGTTATTTGTTATTAATATTTCAAGGCAATCATCTTATAGGAATGAAGATAACTAGAGGCTTATAAATGTGGTAATAAGTTTTTGGGTTGATTCAAGGATTAATTTTTGAGGCCACTGACTCACCCCCCCACCTCTTAGTTATTCTAACAATTGGTATCAGAGCTTGTGTGCTTAGAAAGGGAGTTTAATAGCTCAAGCAAAAGATCACAAGATGAACAGACGAGATGTGCCCAAGTTGAACAAAGATAACTTTGCTTCATGGCAAAGCAGGATAAGACTCCACTTATCAGGTATTGGAAATGATGTTACTCAATACTTAGATACTCCAAATGTGTTTCCCATAGGAGTACTCACAGTTGGACAAATGAGATAGAAGCACGAGCACAACTGCATGATAATAGAGCTTGCTTCCTCACTCTCTGATGCTTAATTTGAAGATGTCAAAACATGCAAAACTACAAAGTAGATGTGGGATAAATTGAAGCTTGTACATGGTGATGATATAAATGTTCTGAGGGCCAAGGCAAAAATACTTAGAAAAAATTTTGATGATCTCATAATGAAAGAAGGTGAAAACATCACACAGTACAACACAAGAATCAAACAGGTAGTCAATGATATCCGAGGAGTTGGAGATGTACTAGATGAAGAGACAGTGGTAAGTAAAATTATAAGAACCTTACTCCCTACTTATGCTATTAGAGTATCAGCCATACAAGAAATGAGAGCACTAGAAAATAACAATGTTACTCTAGAGAGTTTGATTGGAAGACTGATTTCATTTGAGATGAATAGTTTTGATAATAGTGTCTTACCAAACATAGAGTCTACATTCAAATCTTCTTTGAGAATAAGTAAATCATTTCATAAACACACTATGAGAAAAGATAGTGAAAGTGAAAGTGAAGAAGAAGATCTTGATGAAATTGAAGCACTTATGGCTAGAAGAATGTAGAGAGGCAAAGGTAAATTACCACTTGTATGTTTTAATTGTAAAAATATTGGACACTTTGTTGCAAGATGTCCTAACATAAGAAAAGATGACAGAAGTAATGACAGGTCATTTGAAAAGAACTTTGACAGAGGTGATAACCGAGATTACAGAAGCAACCGACAATCAAAAAGAAGAGATACCCGAGACTACAAGGACAAAAGAAAGAAGGCTACTTACCTAGCTACATGCAAAGATGAAGATACTGACACTGAATCTGATGAAGACATTGAGATAGTGTTTGTAGCAGTAAAAGATGATTCAGATGAAGATGAAAGGTATGTAGAAACTGCACTCATATCTAAAGTTAGCAAGAATGATATTTGGATCATAGATAGTGGCTGCACTCACCACATGACCGGTGACATAGAAAAGTTTAATACTTTTAAGTATTATAATGGTGGTACAGTAAGAATGGGTAATTACACACCTTGTCCAGTTGAAGGTAAAGGAACTATAATGTTGAATAACCTGATAAAATGTGAAAATTCTTATTGGGTGAAAGGATTGAATTATAATCTATTGAGTGTTTCTCAGCTGAATATTTCAGGTCACCAAGTAGCATTTGAGAATAAGAAGGCAAAGATCTTCAATGAATCAAGAAGATTGATCGGAACTGGTGAATAGACCAAAGGTAACTTATTCTATCTGAATGATACTGACACCACTTGCTTAATGGATAAAAACGAATACATATGGTTGTGGCATAAAACATTGTGTCATGTAAATTTTGAAAATATGATAAATATAAGCAAAAAGAGAAATGTAAGAGGCTTACCGAGCATGTTAAAGCTAGACAATATCATGTGCAAAAATTGTCAAAAAGGTAAGATGACAAAGTCTAGTTTCAAAAGTAAAACCCATACATCTGATGCTATTCTAGAATTAGTCCATACTGATCTATGTGGCCCCATGAGGACAAAGAGTTACTATGGTGATAGATATTTCATTCTCTTTGTTGATGATTACTCTAGAATGATTACAATTATGTTTATAAAAGATAAACAAGAAGCATTCAAGATGTTTAAATGGTACAAAGCAATGGTAGAAAAACAAAGTGATAAGGAATTGAAATGCTTAAGATCAGATAGAGGAGGGGAATTTATTTCAAATGAATTCACTAAATTTTGCAATGAGCATGGAATCAAAAGACAGGTCTCTGCACCGAGAACACCACAGCAAAATGGAATTGCTGAAAGAAGGAACATATCCATTGTTGATTATGCAAGGACACTGATGATAGAGAAAGGCATCACCCAAATCTTCTGGAGGGGAGCTATCAGTACTACTGTTTACACATTGAACAAAGTACAATTGAAGAAAGACACCAAGAAGGCCCCTATGATCTATGGTATGGTTACACACCCAATGTAAGTTACTTCAAGATCTTTGGTAGTCAATGTTATATCTAAAAAGATGATAGAAATGGAAATCTTGACTCCAAAAGTGATGAAGGTATCTTTCTAGGGTATTCCACCAAGAGCAAGGCTTATAAATGTCTCAATAAAGCCTCTAACAAAATTTTTGAAAGTGAAAATGTAAAGATAGATGAATTTGCAGAGAAGAATGAAAAGGAAAGAACAAAACAACCAAAGGACTACAACATGTTTGTTTACAATGAATAACCTGACACTCTACCCGAACAAAAATGTATAGCTCCCAAGCAATAGAATATTGCAACCGAGCATCAGGAGACAAATATGGAAAATTGTGATATTTCTCAAGATGATGTACCGAGCGATGGAGATTAGAATGAAGGACAAAATGATGATCAAGATGATAGAAAAAGAATTAAACCTATACTTTCCAATTATGTCAAAAGGAACCATCCATAGAACTAGATCATAGGAGACAAGAAGGATGGTATGAGAACCAGAAATAAGTCTCTAAACACAAGATGTCTAATTTGTGATTTTGATCCAAAATCTGTCAATGTTGCACTTGATAATGAAGAATGGATTAGTTCTATGAATGAAGAAATTGAGTAGATTGGGAAAAAAAAAGACATGGACACTTGTACTGAGACCAAATGACAAGAATGTCATTGGTACCAAATGGATATTCAGAAATAAGTTGAATGAGAATGTAGAAGTCACTAGAAACAAAGCAAGACTAGTATGCAAGGGGTGTGCACAAGAAGAAGGGATCGACTATGGAGAAAACATTGCACCCATTTCTAGGCTAGTAGGAGTGATAATATTACTTGCTTATGCTGCATTTAAAGGATTCAAGGTATACCAAATGGATGTCAAGTTTGCATTCCTAAATGGAATACTTGAGGAAGAGGTCTACATTGAGAAACCAGAAGGGCTTGTTAATCTAGACAAGAGGAACATGGTATGTAGACTACAGAAATCCTTGTATGGATTGAAACAAGCACCGAGAGCCTGGTATGAAATACTTCATTCATATCTCATAAGTATTGGATTTGTAAGAACTAGTGAAAACAGTAATCTTTATTTGAAGGAAGATATTGATGATAATATTTTGATTGCTGAAATATTTGTTGATGACATCATATTTGGAGGCAATGAGATGATATGAAATTTTTTTTCAAATGAAATGAGAAAAGAGTTTGAGATGTCTATGTTTGGAGAGATCAAGTTCTTTCTTGGTTTATAGATCATGCAACAAGATGAAGGCATTTTCATTACACAATCCAAATACATCAAGGAAGTGTTGAAAATATTCAAGATGGAAGATTCCAAGTCAGTTGGAGCACTAATGGCAACTGGATGTAAGATGACAAAGGAGGACAAGTCACCTGAGGTAATTCAGACTTTGTACAAATTAATGATTGGAAAACTCATGTATGTTGTACATACTCGACTAGATATTACATATGCAATAGGAATAGTTGCAAGATTTTTTGCTAATCCCAGGGAATCACATATGACTGCTGTGAAAAGAATCCTAAGATATCTGAATAATACTGAGGACTATGGCTTATGGTATAGAAGAGAAGGCAAATTTGAACTTAAGGTCTTTACCGTCGTTGATTGGGCTAGAAACATTGATGGCCGAAAGAGCACAATTGGAGGAGCATTCTTTATGGGTGACAGACTTGTCACATGGATCAGCAAGAATCAAGGATGCATCTCTCAGTCTACAATAGAAGTAGTGTATGTTGCTATTGCTGCAAACTGCTTAAATATTGCATGGATCAAACAATTACTAGAAGGTATGAATATGAAAATTCTTGAACCAATAATTATCTATTGTGATAATACCAGTGCAATTAACATTTCCAAGAATCTAGTCATGCATGCTAAGACAAAGCATATTGCTATCAAGTATCATTATTTGAGAGAACAAGTTCAGGAAAATGAGGTGATACTTGAGTATGTGCAATCAAAGGAACAATTAGCTGATATCTTCACCAAGCCACTACCCAAGGATACATTTGAGTACTTGAGAAAGAGACTAGGGGTTAGACCCTTGTCTACTTGTTAGTAAGATGACTAGAAGGCTGCATCAGCCTACATATTATCATAATATCATTCATGTTGATGCTAGAAAAGAGATGGATGTCAAAGATACATTTGTACACAACAAGGTATTTATCTACACCAAGCACCAGAATTGTTATATTGTTGATGGATTGGGAAATTTAAGGAATATATTGAATGGATAGAAATGATTGTTTGGTATTACTATCAAATATTTATTTGGAATTTTTTTCAAAGGAAAAGATTATATCCATTATCACATTATCCAAAGGGAGAGATGTAACCAGATCCAAAGGGAGAAATGTAACCAGAAAGGGAGAGTACATACAAAGGGAGAGATTGTTGACAAGAGAGAAAAGAGACATCAAAAGAAAAGAACAGTCAAAGGGAGAGAGTTTGACACAAGAAGAGAACATGTCACATCAGAAGAAGAAATATTCTACATCTATCCAATGAAGGGATTGAAGACATAAAGAGATCTGCAAGAATCAAATCTAAGCTATGTGAGCTTACCGAGGACCAGATTTTTGTATCAGTTATAGTACATAAGATTAGTATTTTGATGAACTTCAACTATTATATTTTATATTGTATTAGTGATAATATAGTGTGATAATGTAGTGTGTTTCCATCTATACCAAAGGGAGAGATTGATGAATTATAACTAGTTCAATATTTGAAGATGTTAGGTTGATGATCGCCACGACACAGAAAGTTAATCCCAAGACATTAAATTAGTTAATGTATTGTATTTTCATTGATGTCAACTTGATATAATCTGTATGGTCATGTACATACTACTAATGACTTCAAAGAACCAACAAATCAAAGGCTATGCTATCAGTAATGCATAAAAGTTAAGTATTCACAAAGTGACTGTATACACCGACGGAGTGCACACCGACGGATAGAGTAAACTAACAAGAGAAAATTCCTAGTGTTACCTGACGAGCAAAAGCACAACATTACCAACGAGAAAATTCATAGTATTAACCAACGAGAAAAGCATAGTATAACCAGATAGAAAAAATTACAGTGTTGCCCGACGAATAGACAACCCAATGAATAGAATTACAGTGTTGCCTAATGGATAGACAACACCAACAGACGGAGATCCTGAAGACAACTGAAGTCTCACCGATGGAATAGTTAGTTGTCACAGATGACTAATTGAAGTATTGACTGACAGAACAAAGAGTTCAGAAATGACAAAAGGCTTAGCTGTCGAGAGCTAAATATAGACTTAACTGGTAGTTATCATTGTTTTAATCAAAAAGATAAAGCCAGAGCTAAGTAAAGGATTTAAAGTTGTTTTGTCTAGAATTTGTTTTGTCCAGTTGGCAAGAAGATATCTACGAGATAAAACATGAGTTTTTCTTTAAATCTAATTGGCGAGAATTGTGGATCACGCCAAGATCAAGAAAGCCAAGAAATAGTGAAATCATGTCTATATAAGAAACAAGCTAATTCAATGTGAATTAGGGGAGTGACAAGAGAATAGATGTTTAAGAGTTTCTAAAGGAGAAGAAAGTCTTCATTCAGACCTGATCAATCAAGCTAAGGAAAGAGGTAAATTCTACAGACACTGATGACCAGTGATACAGCATCATAGAGCATAACAGTGTGAAGCAAAGTTATTGAATTGATAACATTGATCAGAAAGGTAATGTACTTACAATAGATCTGAAAATCTACAATTCTACTTGTATATGTGAATAGATCAATTTACTATTTTAATTTAACCATTGAAGCATCAAGTCTCTTAACTGAGAAGGACTTAAAAGTATTTTCTAATTGAGATACATCCCAAGGAGTATCAAAAAGTTTGATCATACAAAGTAGCATTGGATATGCCTGATACCTATTGACATGCCAAGTGAGTGTTTAATCAAGAATGGTAGCATTAGATGTCAGATACTAAGTGACAAACTTTTCATTTAAATCCTATAACAAGGTCACACCTAACAGTGTGTTTGTAACCTTTAACAGGGTTGGCTCTTCACCGAGCTCACTTCAAAAGAGTAAAAATTTGGGTTACCGGTCCCAGTGGTTTTCCCTTAATAGGGTTTCCACGTTAAAAATCCATGTTTCAACATGTTTATGAGTCATTAATTTATTATTTTTCATTTAACATAAGTAAATCTAGATTGATAAGTATACACTAGTTATTTACTGTATTTTGGTAAATAGAAAGACTGCTAATCGGTAAAAGTAAGAATAAGGTTTGAAAGAGTAATCCGAGCAGTAGTTATTTGTTATTAATATTTCAAGGCAATAATCTTGTAGGAATGAAGATAACTAGAGGCTTAGAAATGTGCTAATAAGTTTTTGGGTTGATTTAAGGATTAATTTTTGAGGCCACTGATTCACCCCCCGCCCCCGCCCCCCGCCCCCTTTCAGTTATTCTAACAGTATTTGCTTGGTCCTATGATGACCTTAAGGCTTACTGAGAATTCCTTTTCCAACATGAGATACCTTTGAAGCCTAATTCCAAACTATTTAGGCAAAGGCAGAGACCAATAAACCCTACTTTAGCTCCCAAGATGAAAGATGAATTAATCAAGATAAGGGATGTTGGTAAAATAAAACCGAATAGACACTTAACATGGGTTTCAAATTTGGTTCCTACCAGAAAAAAGAATGGTGATATCAGACTTTGTGTAGATTTAAGGAATCTAAATATATCATCATTAAAGGGAAATTATGCATTACCAAACATGGAAGCATTATTGCAAAAGGTCACAGGAAATGAGCTATTATCAATGATGGATGGGTTCTTAGGGTATAACCATGTGAAGGTAAAAGAAGAGGAACAATATAAAACATCATTTACTACACCTTGGGGTACTTATGTATATGCTAGAATGCCTTTTGGACTCACCAATGTAGGGGCTACTTTCCAAAGAGAAATGGATGTGGCCTTTGAGGATTTTATTTATGTAATTATGGTGGTATATCAGGATGACCTAACTGCTTACTTCAAAAGGGGAAAAGATCATTGCAAACATTTGGAGAAAATATTTCAAAGATCCCTTGAATATGGGATATCATTGAACCCAAAGAAATGATATTTTGCAATCATTGAAGGGATATTATTAGGACATATTATGTCCAGAGATGGAGTAAGAATAGACCCTGAGACGATTGCAGCAATAGATAAAATTGAGGTCCCAAAGAATGTCAAAAATATCCAATCCTTCTTTGGACAAATAAAAATTGTGAGGAGGTTTGTCCCAAATTTTTCAGAAATAATTAAACTAGTTGCTATGATGTTGAAGAAGGGTGCAGACATGAAATGGACTAATGAAGCTTTAATAACATTTGTAAATATTAAAATGGCAATTAAGGAAGCCCATGTCCTCAAGTCTCTAGATTATTCTAAACCATTTCAATTATTTTCTTTTGCATCATATCACACCATTCTTGTTGTCTTGTTGCAAAAGAATAGTGGTGGTTATGAACAACCAGTAGCATTCTTTAGTAAGACCCTTCAAGCCTTTGAATTGAATTATGATATTAATGAGAAACAAGCTTATGCACTTGTGAAGGCAATAAAGTCCTTCAGGCATTATTTGGTAGAAGCGAAAGTGGTATCCTATGTTCCTAATGTAGCAATAAAGGTTATATTCAGACAATCAGAAGTCACTGGGAGAAGATGTAGGTGGGTGAATCAAATTTAGGAATTTGATATAGAGATTCAGATCACTAAAATTGTTAGAGGATAAGGATTAGAAAGATTGATGGAAAAATCAAATATGGATGCATTACAAGTCAATCAAGTGAATTTAAGTGAGAATCAAACTAGTATTGAAAGGTGCCCTTGGTATACTAACATAGTACGTTTCTTAAAATATATGAAATGTCCAAAAAAATTTATAGATAGTCAGAAAAGGATAGTAAGATTGCAAGCATCTAAGTATGTATTGATACAAGGAGATCTATACTAGAAAAACATGGATGGTACACTTCTCTTTTGTTTAGACGAATATCAAGAAAAGGAAGTTCTCAAGGATCTTCATGATGGAGCATTTGGGGGACATTTTTCAACAAAGACCACTACCCATAAAATATTGAAAGCAGGATATTATTGGCCTTGTTTGTTTAAAGACTGTCATGCCTATATTTAGAGATGTGAAGCATGTCAAAATTTCTCAGGAAAACTCAAATACAATGGCGCATTACCTCTTAATCCCATGTCTACTAAAGGACCATTCTAAATGTGGGGAATAGATTTCATAGGGGAAATCATTGATACTTCTAGTGGTGGACATAAATGGATTTTGGTGGCCATTGAATACTTCACTAAGTGGGTGGAAGCCATACCTACTAGACAAGCTACTAGTGGGTGATCAAATTCCTGACTGAAAATATATTGACAAGATTTGGTGTTCCTCATAAGATTGTTTGTGATAATGCTATGTGTTTCAGATCTGTAGAGTTCACTAAATTTCATGAGAAATTTGGAATAAAGATTTCTTATTCATCCCCTTATCACCCTCAAGGAAATGGCCAAGCAGAATTTAGTAACAAGAATATAATGAAGATCATCAAAATAATGTTAAACAATAACAAGAGATCATGGGATTCAAAGTTACCACTTGCACTTTGGGCAAATAGAATAACAATTAAGAAGACTACTGGAGATGCACCATATGAACTTATCTATGGAAATAAATATCATTTACAATTGAATAATTTGTTACCAATGTACAAATTTGTGAATAAAGAACAATGGGAAGAGGTGGATTTCATGGAGGATAGATTTCATCAGCTTGCAGAATTGGATGAAATGAGGAATTAGGCTCAAGAGAGAAATCATGAATTATAGCAGAAAGTGAAGGTTTTGTTTGACAAGAAGACCATAGAAAGGAAGTTTCAGGAAGGAGATTTAGTTTTGAGATGGAATGTAAAAGATCAAGACAAACACAAACATGGAAAATTTGATGCTTTATGGGTAGGTCCTTTTTTCATCATTGGTAAAGGAGGTGTGAATTCTTATCTCTTATAGGATTTGGAAGGTTATCCTCATGATCTTCCTGTACATGGTCAGTATCTTTAACCCTTCTTCTCTTGAAAGATGCAAAAGGCAAGTTTTTCTTCCTTATATGTGAAATATGTATTGTATTATTTTGTTCTTCTAATAGCCTGCTTTTCCAAAGATAGCTGGGATCTTGTTGTGTCTAGGTATGAACACACATCCCCAGAAAGAGCCACTGGTGGAACCTGGATTTGCAGGTTAAATCTATAAATCTATACAATTCAAGGAAGTATATTATGTGCCCTTATTAATTGAATTTATCCTTTTATTTCATTATTTATTCCTTTCATTTATATTTTACGCTTTCAAATATTCAAACTTATGCATTCATCTTATTAATTTATGCATTTATCCTATTAAATTTTCTATGTTTAAAATCTTACATTCTGCGTCCTGCAATTTTTTAAATTCGTAAACTAGCCATTGTAATTCTTTTCGTGGGTTATTTAAAAAAGTTTTCACCTTCGTAGATTCTCTTAAACAACTAGCCTTTTTTCCAAAGATCTATGACTAGCGTTATCCCTCGATCAGCAAGATGAAGATCTTTAACCTTCAAAGGAATAGGTGTATCTAACATGTGACCTCTGATCTCAGTTGACAAAGGTCAAAGAAATTTAATACATCACTCAAGTAAAGATTTACCTGACGGTCGGCGTGTTTCCTCAAACAGAAGATGTGTGTTATCTATCCATTAAGGCATCACACCTAATTTCCACGTGTTCTATCCCCACTAGGGTTACAAGATGAGACAGGTTAACCAAAGGTTAAACATCAAACAAGATCTATGGTGGGTGTTATCCCACGAAGCTAAGATGCATGACCTTTACTCTTCAAGGGAATGTGACAGTGTGACACATGTCTCAGGCCCACCAAAGTCTGAGGATGAGACAACATGGATACATATGGCGGCACTTGATTGGTCGAAGGAGATGATGAGGATTCATGTCAATTTATAAGATAGGTTAAAGTATGAGCTAATAAAGCCTCATCATTTAGCACATGGGTCTAATTGACGGTGCTATTTTAATCAAGATCAAAACATGACTGATTTTTAACAACAAGCAGAGGATTAATTGGCGGTTAAGTTTGATGGGCATCAATGGTTGGTGTAATACCTCAAAGATGAGATGCGTGTTATTTACTCTTCAAGGAATTACACCTGATTTCCACGTGTCCCAGATCCATAGACTATAAGAGAAGTGATCATCTGTTAAAACTTAGAAAGCATCGATGGTCGGCGTGTTTCCTCAATGATAAGTTACAGGATCTTTAAGCTTTAAGGGAACACTCGATGTTGACGCGTGTCCCAGACACACCGAGGCTAAGGATGTATAACAACGATGATGCATGTGGTAGAGTGTGGTTGGTTGAACATGATGACAGGGTTACATGGCAGTTTACAAGATAGATTAAAGTTTGGGTTACTTAAGCCCTATTTTTTAGCACATGGGTTTAATCAACTGTGGTGACTTAACCAAGCAATAAAGATGACCAATTGATAACAAAGGTTTGAAGATCAATCTATGATTGAGTTGATGAAAATTGATGGTCGGTGTAATGACTCAAAGGTAGAGTTGCAAGATCTTTAACCTTTGAGGCAACACGCCTAGGTGACACATGTCCAGAGCCCACAGTGCTCTAAGAAATATGATTGGCTATTAAACTATGGAGAGTATCGATGGTGGGCACAATGCATATAAGAAAAGATGCACAATTCTTACTCTTTGATCCATTATGTGATGTTGCCACGTGTCTTTGACGGTCAACAAAGTAGAGAACTCGGTGGCGACGTTGACAGGGATATTTTATATTATTTATTTCATGTTTTAATTGTATTTTAATTAACAAGGGTGTTGTCTATTTGATTAATATATTGTCAATGTCGTTGTGCAGGGTTTTCAAAAGGTGGAAAAATATGGAATTATCTGCTGATAGAATAATTCCACTATGATGAAATATGGGATGATGACCACACGCAAACATACTTGGAGGATTCTTATAAATATGAAGGATACCAGAAGATGGTCAACAATGTTGACATACCTGTTTTCAATAAAGATGATATTAAAAATGCCAGGGATAATTTTCATTATCATATGCAGAAATACTTGATAAATACATTTGGTTAAAGTACTGTGATAATGGAACATCATTATTTGATAATCTAAAGATGAATCGCCAAGGATTTATTAAGAAATTGTGGTTGAAACCTAATTGGTCGATAACTATTCTTAACAAGGATGACTAGTCATTCCTTCAAATGTACCTAATATTTAGTTGTTGATCTAGGGATTAGGTTTTAGTTACCAAGAGGCACATCAGTTTAAGGCTTGTTTGCATCCTTTGAACTACATATAAATAAGGATTCCAAGACCATGTGAAAGGATTAGAACCATTATAATCATTAATATAGGAAGATTGGATAGTTTTGATCAACAACTGTAACATGGACCTAAATGTATCATTTTACCAAAATCAATAAAGATAAGTGCCCTTTTTCTTTAATCTGTGGGAATTATTTCATAATCATTTTCAATTAGTCCCTTGGATAAAATCCATAGATCTTCTTCAAAGTGATAGTTTGGTGTTGTATATTCTTGATTAAGTTCATAGTTTCTATTGTCAATTGGTATTTTCATTTTGCATGGTTAAATTCAATTGATTGTGGCCACAATCAATTGGTCTGTCATTTGAAAATTAATATTCAATTGAGATAACTTTGAATTTATCTAAGGTTATATGCTCATTTCATAACACCTTTAAAGTGATATATTTCTTGTAAACTATCTCTAAGGTTGTACATAGGATTGGGATGATTTTGACTCTATTACCCATGATAGAATAAGGCACTAGTCTATATTCATATTGGATTATGGTTATTTAGTTCATTATTTATAGTTTTGTGATATTCTATTCATCTATACTATTCAATTCACATTCATATCAACAAACATTTTCTTAATAAATTAAAGTAATTCAGTGAGCATTTTATGACATACTACTTTCAGTTAAGATTTCTTTCAAGTACCTTGCGATATTTTGAGCGAACAAAGTTTGAAGTATACTTTATCTTCTATGAAAGGCATTGAGATTTGGATGATAAATCTAGGGTATAGGCCTACCAGCCTTGGTTTTGCAGAGCTAGGATTACAGAAGGTTCAACCTTATCTTGGTTCAAACCTTGTTAGTTGGCCGAATCACTTGGGTTTCCAAACATTGGTTTGGCAAGTCCATAGGAAATCCAATCTGTTGATTTGAGCACCAACACCAGGATCAATACAAAGGACATAATACAATACAGATTTTCATAGGATAGAATTCGATCACAACTGCAACATGAACTGTGATGTACTATTTTTTCATTATTAATAAAGAGATAAGTGCTTTTTCTCTCACCTATGATAATAGTTTTCAATTATTTTCAGTTATTCTCTCAGATAAATCTATTTAGATAGATTGTTTCATTGTGTTAAATTCTCATGTTATTGTAATGTGAAATATATATATAGTTTGATCATCAGTTAAAAGGTGTGGTTGACAAAATTTCCTCTATTCTATTGGTCTCTCAAAGACAGAATTAAATTCACTAGAACTAACTGTATAATCTAGTTTCAATTATAATTCATGTATAAGCCATTGAAATGATGGTCTTGTTATATACAAGTTATTAAAACTATCTCTGAGGTGTACATAGGATTGATATAGAATTGACTCTATTGCCCAAGTAGGAGCAAGGCACTGATCTTATCAATAATTGGAATATAGTCATTCAGTTCATTGTTCAAAATTTGTGATATTTTATTCCTTTGATCTACTTCATTTTATATATCTTTTGTCAAACATTTACTATTAATCAACACATTTCAATTTTTGCAGCATTCAATATACTATTGATTGAGATACTTACAATTTGATTCCTCTCAAGTTTATTTTCCACCTTGAGAGAATCCACAAGTTTTATATTCAGTTATCTTCTATAAAAAGCCTTTGAATCAACAGATTTGGTTAAGGAACATGCCTACCAACCTTGGCATTGCAGAGCCAGAATTGAAGAAGTTCAAACCTCCATTTGGTTGAACTTTTTAGCTGGAAAAAACAATTGGGTTTCCCAGCATTGGATATGCAAGTCCATAGTAAATCCAAAACATCATTTTTGGGCACCAACAGGGTCAACTGCCAACCACTAGCAATTTCCCTCTTCATAGCCTTATACCTGAGTACTCTCTCAGAAGATCTGCATGCCTTATTCTTTCTCCCTGTGTCATATTTCTCACTTCTGGTCTTCTTCTAGGTCTTCCATTCCTAGGCATCATCTAGGGATTTCTTGGAAGGTGTTGGTTTACTATCAGGGGTCAGGATCACTAACATAGTCACTTCTTTGACCATCACCTCATTATGAGGGGATAAGGGGGGACTTTTAGCCATATCCAAGTTGGACTACTTGTCTTTGGTCAGGGTGGTAATCATGCCCTACATCTATTGTTTCCTTTCCAAATAATCTTGCACAAAAACCCCACCCATAGAGGCCTGAGTACAAGGTTTGGTATTTGTCTTCTTACTCATATTCTCATCAGTAGACATGTTTGTCAATCATTTTTCCAACTGCCATCATCAAATTAGGTTGTCTAGGATTAGGGAACAAACATAAGCTACCATTGGGGGGATTTCACCATATTCAATTGAATCCATAGGGGAGGGTATTTTATGCCTTCTAGGGCCACTCAAATACTTCATCAAATATATAAGCCCTTCCATAAAGGGGTACTCCTCTGCCACCTCTCGGTTCAATTTTTTCAACACTTGTGACCTAGAAGCCACAGAGGAGGGGCATTTTCCTTTCAAATTAATTTACTTTGTGGGGGGATTATAGAACACCATATTTTGACCCTTCTTAGCACATTTCTAATAGTATAGTGTAGCATTCTCATACACTAAGGCTTGGGTCCATTTTCCCCATTTATTTCAAAGTAAAAAATTTTGGGAGAGGTTTATTAATAGAAAAATTAACACAAAATGGGCAAAGACTAATGTAACGACATCTATTCTAACATAGTGGCCAAAGGATTTTCCCACCCATGAAAAAATTTTCTCATTCCGAAATTCTAGCAAGAGGCCTGAAATTCTCGCCCACACAGGAGCCATCTGATTGAGTTGTGCAGAGCGTTCAAACCCTGGCTTGCATTTGGAGAGTATTATAAAATGCTTACCATATGTCCAAGACCCATAAAAGACAGATTAAATCTTCTTCTATCGTAAACTTGAATAGGAAGAGTCCACCAAGCATTGTCAAAATAGAAACACTTCCTTTCAACTTCTATTTGGATGCAGCCCAATGCCTTACAATGTCAATAGAAGGACGGAAAGAGAAGAATCTCCAACGAAATCTAAGTGCATCGAAGACACAATCTGGTCCATAAGTGTGTCGAGAAGGCTAATTTTTGTCCCTTCTTTAGTCTGAATGAAGTTCAAGAGAATAGTCTCTAGGGATTTGTCAGTTAGTCCCACTAGAGCCTCTTTCCAATCAGGTTTAGAGGTCTCATTATTGCACTTCTCACCATTTTTATTAATGGTGTTCTCCAATAGAATATCATCTGACACATCACTAGAGACTCCATCCATATCCCCCTTGTTGGTGTCAATAATCAACAGAGTAGCACTTGACCCATTTCTAGAGACCGTGTGATTCATGTGGGTCAGTTTGAATATGATCAACATGTGCATTGGGGGGAGGGTCAGGCTATGAGGAGGTAGATTCCTCCCTAGATTCAGCAGCCATATTCTCCAACAATTCAAATTTTGACTAGCGAAAAATGGCAAACAACTTGCAGAGCGGGCAAGTTTGTATGTGTATGTTATTTATTTGTTGTTGTAGGTTTTATGCTCTTTCCTTGGTAAATTTATTTGCATGTCCTTACATGATAGCCACGTAAGACTTTCTTTTTGTTTATATTTGTTTCTAGCTGGAAATAAAATGTAACTTTCTTTTTATTTATATCTATTAATGGTTGGAAATAATTTAAAAGAAAGTTTATAATGTAGTTTGAAACATATCATGAAATGTAACTAAAAGGAAAAAAAAAATAGTAAAAAGAAAATTTAAGATGCAATTTAAAATGTTGATTAAAGTTAAATTGAAATATAGTTGAACAAGTATATTAATTTATCAAGTTGAAATTAATGTGGTTGTCAAACATGGTAGAAGTGTGTGTGTGTGTGTGTGTGTGTGTGTGTGTGGAATATTTGTTATATTTAATTATTAAAGTTATGTTATAAATAAAAATTGTATTTTGTTTTACTTGTTTAGGGTTTGGATTTAAAATGTGACTTAAAATGTACTTTAAATTCTGGTTAAGAATGTAAAAGAGAACGTTGTTTAAAACATAGTTAAAATGTGGGTTAAGATATAGATTAAATTGTAGTAATTTTAAATGTAGTATAGAAATGGTTAGAAATATGGTTAACATGTAGTTCTAGTTTAATTGTTATTATTTAATTAGCTTTATTTTGATATTATTATATTTCATCTAGTTAAAATCATTTTAGAAAATGAAACTAAGTCATTATTGATTATAAAAATTGAAATAAGGTGACATTGCCACTTAATATATTATTGATAATTAATATTAAGTTTATTTTAAATAAATTAAGTTTGTTTTAGGGTAAATGGAGTATTTCATAATTTACCTTATAATTACCAGTGTTGAAATTGATTGATATATTTTTAGAATACTTTACATTATATTTTAAATTTTAATTTAGGAAACTTGTAGTATAGCTCAATAAATTGTATTGTGTTTGTTGGCTATATTAATATATTAACTAGATTTGAAGTTAACTAATTATAGTTAATTGTTGGTTAGGGGTTATGTTTGTTTAGGATTTTCTTGATTAAAGATAATTTATTAAGTTGTTTCAATGTTAGCCATTAAATTTATTTATTTGTGAGTTATTATTAAGGCTAAGGATGTAAAGAGTGGTAGATATTAAATATATAAGGTTTAGTTTCTAAGTAAAAGTGGAATTTAGTTGGGAGTTGTTTTTAATTTGTTATATAGTTTAATAAGCATTTATTGTAAAATTGTCAAAGAAGCTTCCAATTAATGTTTTATATTACCAATTTATTTTGTATATGTATACTGAGAAAATTTAAAGGGTAATTCAGTGCAAGGTTATTTATTTTTGGAGATGTATGGTAAGTGGGGTGTTCTTGTGATTTTACCAAAGGCATAGGGGTATTAGAAGTTCCTAGCTTATCTTATGTTTCTTTTGATGTTTTCATGGTAAGTTAGATTTTGTTATTATTTGTGAAATTTTTTGATACAATTATGTGGTATATCATTGACATACAGAGGTGAACTGGGTGGTCTTTATTTAAAAGGGTTTTAGTCAGAGTCAACCGAGTCTCCCCAATTGGTTTGTATAGAATTGAGATGCTTAAGTCTCTAGTGGGCCACATCAGCTCTTTAGGGACATAGGCCCAATCTGAGCTATCATCCACTCTTCTACCCGAGATTGGTTAGATATAAGAAATTTAGGGGTTTTCTCCATGTCTTATTTATACACTGACTGGAATAGATTTGCATGTTTGAGGTCATCCTTTGGTGTTAAAAAATGCACCCCCAGACATGCCTCTCTAAAAAAGTAAAAAGGTTTTTACTCTAATAGGTTGTGCAAGCATGCCAGAAACTCAAGGCACAAGGTTAATCGAATTAAACACTGAAATCAAATGTGGATTAATCTAGGAATCATCTATAATAGCACATGTGTTCATTGTTAAAGCACCAAATAAAGTGAGAATTGCTTGTTCAATTTTAATGCACCAAACTCAAATGTATATTTCTTATCCAATATTAATGCACCAAATTTGAAGTGTTGAACATTTGTTTAATTGTTAACTCACATCAATTTTAAGCACCAAAGAAAAAGATGAGTTTGTATTGTGTATCCATACAATGTTCTTTTTAGGTGCATCAAAAATGAAAGTGGATTGATTTTAGATTAAAAAAATTAAAGTTGCTTCCAAGACACAAGCTAGAAATCAAATGTTAGTACTGAAAACCTAAGATCTAGCATTCAATTTTGATAATCCATAAGCACACTTGCATCAATACGAAGATAACCAATTTTTTTATTAATTTTGTTTACCTTGTCCAAGTAAGTGTTGAAAAGTCCTTTGTAACTAGTATCAGCTTCCAAGTGTGTGATTGTTAATCTGTGAGTTGCTCCCTAATTTTTTTTTATTTCCCTTTCTCTCTATCTTTGTGTTGATGGTTCTTGGACCTTAATTTTGTATGTGTTTTGTTAGGCAATTGCGGTGTTTCAAATTTGTTACCTGTGTTGAATCAAACAACACAAATAGAGACAAAATAGGGTTTCTAATACAAAAGTTAGAATGTCGATAACCAATAAGCAACATCTTTTAGCAATATTGTTTGGCCCCAAAAATAGAAATGAAAAGAAGTAACCCCTGCTAAAAATCAGTGAGCTTTCCAAAAACTCAAGAATTTTCAAAAAAAAAATTAATTTGTGTCCTAGGGACCTATTTTATCAAAATAAACCAGTTTTCAAAGATCTAGTTTTTTCAACAATTATTATTCATCAAAATTAAAACCACAAAGAAAAAACCCCATGAATAATTTCAAGACCTTTTCAGAAATGTAACTTAAAAAAAATGTTGATTTGCGCCCAAAAATATTTTTTTATGTTCATATCATTACAAAATTATATATTGCAAAAAAAAATCCAAAAAATTTAAATTTTGGATAGCTTTCTTATATCAACACCAACTTGCAGAAAAAATTTAATAGAAAAATTCAAAACCGTTTGAAATATATGACCAAATCTTTGAAAACCCTATGATTTGGTCCCACCAGGGTGCCAGATGTAGATGAGGGAAATATATAATCTACCTTTTCATATCTTTCCAACATCCAACAATGGAATACTTGCAAAACCCACACATGATCTAGGTGAATTTTTACTAAAAATTCAAATATTCCTAATGCTTCCAAAACTGGCATCAAGTTGAAGTGTTTTCCCAAAAAAACTTGATGCAACTTGAACAAAGTTGATTGGAGTTCATACGCTCAAGTATGTGCGGTCAAAGTTTGCAAAAAGGGATATGCTGACCTAATGACATTATCAAACATAGTCAACATAAGGAAATCATCAAACACAGTCAACATTGAGGTGACATGGCTCAACCATGGATTGCCATGTGGCACTATTATGTGATGCACTGACCATCTACTCCAAAATATATGTTGGGGGATTCAAACCCCAAACATGTACCATAATAATCCTCCAACTTAACAATGCACCAAACCATTCTCCTTGTGATGTGAGGGGTGTGCATTCTATTAAATATAAAACTTGTGGCCAACACTTAGAAAAGGGGATTCGTGTGGTTAAGGGACCTCCCACTTAACATTACTACGTAGTTTGATGACCACAACGCATGATACCAACTTTGTCAACTCTATGAGGATGAATACAATATGACATTCATCACTTACTAAGACTCGCAAATTTTAATTTTTGGTTCTCTTTGAAAGAGAAGAGCATACTATCTATCTTATTGATCTGCCCAGGCCTCTGCCATAAAAATAGGCAAATTATTATTATAATGAAATATCTCCTATGTGTTATGTTTGTTTCTTCTTCTCTTCTATTCTTTCATCACTTTATTATGTTATGTTAATAATAATGAAATCTCTCCTATGTGTTATGTTTGTTTCTTCTTCTTTTCTATTCTTTCATAACTTTATTATGTTATGTTAATAATTAAGAATTTAATTTACATATTTTGATTATGCTTTGAAGACCTTTAATTTAATCGTTGTAATAATTTGTTGTGAACGTGCAATAGTCATTGATCCTAACATAATCATATCAACACATGCAAAATAAAATATCTAATCTAACCCACACACATATGCAAATAGATTGTCGATTCCATTGCCCTCCTATTTTTCAAGGTCTTGTGAGTTCATGTCAGGTTCACCATTGTAATCAGGGAAAATATTCAGGTACGGTAACCTACAGTTGAATACAAATATCACCACACAAAGATTTATCAATAACAATTAGTATAAAACCTCCAATATTAAAAGAGGAAATGACATAAAGGAAAGCATAAACAGTCAAATAATGAATCAATAAAAGCATATGCAAACCATCTTAATCCTCCCTTGTTGTTCTCCTTCTTGATGTCACGTGGGCTCTCAGAATGAGTGCTCAATGTGATAGCATAAGAGTTAAAGGCATGTGTCTTGTTCAAAATTATGAGAATTAGCTCTCATTATATAGAATTTTAGATTTCAATAAGGATTCTAGGATTGAATAGATAAATGAAAATGATTGAGAAGTTCAACTCAGATTGATTAGGGAGTTGAACTCAAATGACTGATAAGTTAACTGAGACTAATTGAGAGTGGAGTGGGTGCATGATTGAATTGATTGATTTGTCAATAGAATTGATTGATTTATTAACTCCTTTGATTATGAGTGAACTGAAATTGATTGAGGAGTTGACTAGATTGCATAGAATAGATTGAATAGAGAACTTATTAGATGAATTAGCGAGAAATCATGATTGAGGAATTATGAAAATTGATTGAAGAGTTAGACCGAGACTTAGTGTTAGTTAGAATTAGAAGAAAAAAATACAATTAAATAAATAAAGAACTCATTTATTTGCACATGGGGGAATATAAATAAATAAATTTATTTATGAGAATAATGATTAGTAAATTAAATAAATTAACATTTATTTAATTGTGCGTGATGGAGAATAAATTAATTAAATTATTTATTTATTTTAAGCAGACTTTAGTTGACTTTGGGAAAGATGAAAATTAAAATAAATAATTATTTTATTCTATTTTAGAAGACTTAGTTGGTAAATTAAATAATTATTTAATTGTGATGACAAGATTAAGAAAAGTTAGTTTAATTAAGTAATAAAATTTATTTAATTAAAATTGATGAAAGAAAGACCTTAATTAATAGATGAAAACTATTTAATTAATAATTAGAGGAATATTAGATAATTAAATATTAAAATGATTATGTAATTATAAAATAGTAGAAGAAATGATTTAATTAAATAAATTGAAGAATCTACGTAATTAGAGAAGACTTAGTTAACTAATTAAAATATTTATTTAACTATTGGTGACAAGAATCAAGAAGATATTTAATTAAATATTAAATATTATTTAATTGTGAGTGCATGAGAAGAAATAAGAAATGAGTTAATAAGTCAACTAGTTAACTCATGTGCATAAAATTAATAAAAAATTAAAGATTTAGAAGTTGTTTTTTAAACTAATAATTAAATAAATTCAAGAACTTATTTAATTATAGAAGATAAATTTAATTAATTAAATAATTAAAATATTATTTAATTATGATAAATGAGGAAAATGTTTGAGTTTTGAATTTAAGTTAGAAGAAAGACATAAATTAATAAAATAATGAAAATTATTCAATTAATTAAGAAGAAAGTTAGTAAAATTCTTGCTTACAGGTGTGGGACAATTTTAGGTGTCTAGAGGAATATGATTATGAGAGTGGCTTGCAATACGGGTCAGGGCCCTAAGTTGTTTTCAAGGAAATGTATTGTGGAGTTGTTATAAAGTTAAAATATAATAAATGAATTGGATTAGGTTTACACATTAATCAAGATACTTAAGTTTCCTCTCCCATGACCATGAGAAATCTTGTGTGCACCATGGATAAGTTGGAGAAGGCCCAGTGGCCTATGTAGTGCTAATAAGAAAATCAGCTTCCTTATCCTCATGAAAGGTTGTTAGTTCCAAATAAGTTCTCACCTGAGGGTTGGGGTCTAGGGAGAGACTGGTAGGGTAACTCATGATAGTTGGGAACTATGTTATGACAGTCTCCTGCATGTGTCTTAGAATCCCCTCTATTAGCCATGTGGTTCACCTCTAGTACCCAATGTTTCATCCCTTGTGAAACCTTTGTGTTATGATTTGAGTACTTTGTGTTATAGCCTTGTTGTGGTTTGCTTGTGTCGTGTGGGGCTTTGGTGTCTACCTCCTCAACACAGTGGGAGTGGGTCTCTGGATTTCACGTGGTTGGGTGGTAAATATTTTCTTCATCAAGGTTTAATTGTTCATGTTGCATGGATGGATCCTTGTTTGAGTTCCTTCACTCATTGTTGCATTTGAGATCTTTATGTTGTACATTTTTTTTATCTTATGTCATATGGTACTCATGTATTATATATCGATATAATTTGCATACTCCTTACAGGAGACAGTCGTATTTATGATCATGAATATGTAATTGTATACTCTTTCTAGAGAATAACTCTAATGTAATTGTATCATACCATGATGATTTGTTGAATTGTGATATCTAAGTTAGATAGGTTGATTATCCTCATGTATCTGTAGAGGTTTTCATTACGTATTAGGAATATGTGGACTTGAAGTTTAAAATGAACATAGATTATTAATGATTAAACGTGTGCATCATTTGATTATGGTTTATTATATTAGATCACGTGTTTATGTGTTGCTAAGTAGCGATGTCATGGAACCTAGGAGAACATGGTATAATGTTTCAATGTTTATCATTATTTCATGTTAACAATAAATTTCATCATTTATTTGTTTCCATTATGTGTAACAATGTCTTAATATAGTTTTAAAATATTTTCCATGTTCTTTAGCTTTTATCGGTAGTCCATTAGGTGTTTTGTTGAGTACACCCTAGTTTTATTGTCTTACGTTTATTAACCTTAGTCTTATGTTTTAGGTTCAAGAAGGATGCCTTCTGAAGTTATAGGTTGAGGTAGGGGCCATGGTAGAGGTTGAGGTATAGGTTGAGGTCGTGGTCAAGGTGAAGGAAGTCATCATATTTCTTCCTCAAGTTCACTTTGTGAGAGTTCAAAGGATCAAATTCCCATTATTACATCTAGTCTTCACGATCATATGGAACATTTCAATATTTTTTACTATGATAAATGAAATAGGATTCCCCAAATGGTAAGGCATTATGCTAATTAAATACTGACATATCATTTATAGACTCCTCTATTGGTTGGAAAAATCTATCTAATGCTTATGAAATTATAATAATAGTCTAAAATACCCATATTCATGTTGGAAAGATTACACCAAAACCTTTCATAAGTTATAATAATTTTCATTGGCCACTGCCCTTAGGTTTTCAGGGTTTTGAGGATTGTTGTAGTTCAAATAAACTAATAGACACTACATTGTGCACTTATGACCTATAACATAGCTATTAAATGTTCGTGAAACATATTTAATATGCATGTCTACATCTAATTCCAAATAAAAATATTATTTTTCCATCTATTCATTAAAATTTACAAACTAATTTAGCATTTTCTGAGCTGAAATAGAATCTAAAAACTAATTTAGGGTTATTTAGGGATTTTTGAGCTGATTTCAGTCAGTAGTACATACCTCTTAATTGTGACTCAACAATTTCTTCTCTCCGCTCCTCCACAATAGCTTTGTGTTTAGACTCTTTGCCACAAACCTTTTATTCACACAACACAGCCATTAAAACTTCATCCACGATTATTGGGTGCAAAACACATGAACAATTAATGAAGTAAAAATATGTTGTAAATGTCGCTCCAAATGTGGTGACCCATCTCTTTGTATAGGGCCCGTTTGTTTGTTGGAAGATGGCTGGAATTTGAAAATGGGAAGATGTATTTTTGTACGGCCAAATTCCCATTTTGGTCCAAAATGAGAATTTGGCAAATTCCAAAAAAAAGGCGGAATTTGCCAAATTCTCATTTTGGACCAAAATGGGAATTTGGCCATACATAAATACATCTTCCCGTTTTCAAATTCCAGCCATCTTCCAACAAACAAACGGGGCCATACCTCTTTTTATACCCAGTCTAGGGTTTCTACTCTTGGCAATTCCCATCAGATGCTCGGTTATTGTTTTCAGTTAATAATGTGAGTTAGTGCGAGGAGATGCAGAGTCAGTGGTGTCGATTAATAATGGTAGCTACTCATGTTGCACATTTATTTTCCCCAAATGCTATCGTGTAATGATTGACATCAGTCAGCCATCGGTCTGACATGTCTGTGGGTCCCAGGACATGTCTCTTGCATATTATTTGTACCTTGTTTTTTTCACTGCATATAAGACACTTAGCATGGATGATTAGTATAAAGCTTAGCTAGTGAAATATTATATCACTAACATATTATGTTGTGTAAAAGAAACCAAAACATTAGTTCTCCTTATAAAGTGAATTTATTATTAGTTCCTGCCCTAGACATATAGGCGACAAACTAAACTTAACTCGCGATTATTATTTTTTTTTTAAATATTAGATTAAATATATTTTTTAATTCAAACAATTTTAATCTTTATTCATGTATATATGCTAAAATTTTTAAAAAATATAATTAGAAAATTATTTTTCTAAAATATAATTGGCTCACACAAATAATCCGATATGGCAATTTTTTTAGAAATGTCTATTTGTGCCAAACTTCACTAAAATATTTTTTTGCGAACTTTTTTGGAAATATCTTATTTGTGTTTAACTATGATGATTTTGATAGTATGGTGTCTTTGTGTAGGATCCTTTATTCTCGCCAGTCTGTTCTTTTATTGTGCCCATTCCTCTGTTATTTCTTCCATGTTTCTTTCGTCTATTGTTTCAATCGAAAAAAACCTATAGAAGACGCAGAACCCAACATAGTTTAGGGAGAAAAACCCACACACCTCATGTGGGTGAGAGTTCTAAAGAGTATTTTGAGTTCATATCATTGCACAAGATAAGATTTATATGGACAAATAGGAGAACTGAAAGGATATATGGTTAACTATAATAGGACATGAGATATGTAGATTGAGGGCCAATTAGTCCAGTTATTGAAATCCTTTTTAACTTTAAATTGAAAAACCATATTTACTATTATCTAAGTTTTCCTCTGTGTTCAAAGTTGTTTGTCGAAACTAGAGGAGCACCACAAGCCACCTATTATTTATTGTTTTGGAGATCAAAGCTTGTGTGGATTGGGTGATGTAGGACAACTTACAGGGATTAAGATAATTTGTCTGGCTCTTTTTTTTAGGTAAATAAACTCATTTTATATTATTATTTTTAATTAACGAGGTTAATGGTTCTTATGAGCCCTTGCATTGATTGAGCTCACAGGTCATTATTTTTGCAAGCTATTATATATTAGGGTTTGGTCATTTTGAGCTACATGCAATATTATACTAGCTTTCTTTGGGTTATCAGTTTATTACTTCCAAAGCCTTTTAAAGAACAAATAAAATAATATATAAGATTTGATTGATTTCAAGAAGTGTCATGGTACAGTTTTGCATCCTGAGTGAAATGTTTTGTAACTTTTTTTTAGAATATATGAATTCAATATATAAGATTTTACTTAGGATTTGTAAGAGTAGTGGTATTTTTATGACACTATCAAAATGGTGAATGAGCGGGAATTTTTGTCAACATATATTGTGATTAAAGGGGTTGAGAACTCTGGCTCTAATGCAGGATTCCATAAATTATCAATTAGGGTTCATGATAAGTTCCTTGACATTTTGCATTCTATCAATCTGAAGCATGTTAAGCTGAGGTATCATTATTTGATTATCAATGCTCTATATCTCTTAAATATTTATCTTTTCCTTGTGATGGTAGGATCCTTAAGGAAGAATGGTTTATAGATACTATGGGAGTAGCCTAGGCTTCACTCTGGAAACTTGTTATCTGAATGTGGATTGATTGTATTTATTTCTTATGTTACAATATGTATAAATCAAGACCTATAGTGCCCACCCTAGTAACATGATACTTGGGCTGGATATGGATAGGATTATTACATTTGGTTATGGTGGATTCTATATTTTGTTTTATTTATTTAGATTAGATGATGAGACACTTTAAGTATATGCTTGGATAATAAATTCATCTTTATAAAAGTTTGTAAATGATTTAGAATGTTATATGGTTGATTTGTATCTTAAGGATTTCTTATAGCATTTTTCTTATATACATGATTATATTGTTAATGAAGGTAATTCATTACATTTTATTGCATTATGAGATTATGATTATTTTGGAACTAACGATACTAACCCAATCATGCTTTAGTATTAATATTGTCTGATGTGTGTGAAGGATAAGGGGAGGCAGTCGTAGTCACTTCTACGAGAGATCTACACGATGTCTCACTCCCCCTCCTTGTCTGCCATTTTTTTTGTGTAATATATATATATATATATGCTTTTCTCATCTTGGTGATGTAGGATGCAAGTATCAGGCATCGACTCCACTTGGCCACACAGGTCTGAGTGTGCCTTCAAAATCCTTGAACGTTGTTGTTGTGGAGATATTACGAAGGTTCACTCAAGAAACCCTTTTTGACTTAGGTTCCTATTTAGGGAAGTCACCTTATTTTGGGTTGGGAAGTGTCATTATTTTGTATGATTTTGAGATTTATGTTTAGTCAGGTGATTATGTTCTTATTGTTCATGTCAGTTATGTTCTCATTAGATGTATATATAGATGTATTAGATATGTAAGTAAGATTATTTATTGTGATTTGATATATATGTATGTGTGTGTGTGTGTGTGTGTGAACACATATAAAACTACGCGCGGGTGTGTGTGTGTGTGTGTGTGTGTGTGTGTGTGTGTGTGTGTGTGTGTGATGTAAATATTGTATTTGTGAAATAAAATAAAATAAATAAGAGAAATAAATTTAAATTGCCTAATTAACAAAACTAGCTTGTCTAGGAGATTTGAAACTGAGACCTCCTAGGAATAAGGCTATCTAGTTTACCAATGGGCTATGTGATTTAATTGGTAATCTTATTTATAACTATCATATTTGATGACTTAGTAAGTTAATTAAGTTAATTTAAAATGAAAACTTTAAATATTAGGTTCGCGGGAATGAGAGTTTTTTATTATTGTTTAATTAAACCAACTATAGTAGTTGGAGTAGTTGCTTCCTGTAAAGCAACTCCTTCAACCATATAGTTGTCTATATGACTTGAGGGAAATTTTTGGAGAAGGGGTTGGTAAGGAAAATTCAGAAGATGAGATTTTGAAAATAGGAGAATAGACTTTGAGCTTTATAGAATTTTGTGAGGAGAGAGTAGTTTGTGATCTCTGAGAGAGTAGATACTACCTATAGTTTGGAGGGAAGGTTTTGGATCTGTACAGGAAGGTGTAGGGTTGAGGAATTGCTCAACAGTAAAGGGTTTTCTCTGTAGGACTCCAGGTAGGGTCTGGAACCAGGAAGAATCCCATGTGCTTGTATATGTGTATTTGGATTTATTTAATAAGATACTTCTATTGATGCATTTGTGAGTAAGTGTATACAATGGTTGAATAGGAAATAATCTATGTACATGTATAACATTTGAAAAAATCAAGATAATATGGAAGTGAATAATATTTGTATTTGTTTGAGTGTTGCCTATCTCTGATTATGGATTTTGGGATGTTTATTTGATTTTATATTAGCCTCTCTGTTATTTTCCAGTTATGGGAGGTTTAAGGTGTCACACATCACCTTTCTCTTTTGTTTAGCCTATGTGCATTTTTGTTATATTTTTATCCTTTTCTTTTTTGAGATCAAATTCCAAAATGATTGGGGAATTGAATTGGGTTTAATGGGTGATCTGGATGTGGAATTTGGAGACCTCAAATGGATATACCTCGGAAATCCTTCCCAAGACCCCCATCATGCCCAACTTTGACCGTACAGTCAATCTGGGAGTGAAATTTTAGCTTTCTGGGAAGGAACTCGTACGCGTTAGGATGCCTAGCCCTGAATACTTGTATGAGCCTATAGGAATACTCATATGGGCCTATGGGAATACTTTTATGGGATTCTAATTTATTTGGTTCATTTTTTTGCCCTTTTTAATATGGCTTTTTATCTTCATTTTATGTTCTGGTGATCGGATCTTTATCTACATCTGTCTGACTCTCTGAACCTTCTTTGTTTTTGTATGAGATCACCCTAAATATGGAATCAAGTACCCTATGAAGCCATCATTTTTTGTTACACTTATTTGGTAAATGTTTAAAGGTGGGACTCATCCTGAGGATTAGGGATCACAGGAGAGAGTTCCTAAACCTATGTAACGGTTCCTTTGAAGTTGTTTCAGTCACATAGGTGGCATGTTTGGGTAGGGAAACTAGGTACCCCAGGTGAGTGGCTCACCATAGGTATTAGTACCCAAAGAGGTTGTTGGGGGATCCTATGGGTGAGTTCCTTAATCAAGAGATAACAATAAAAAAAACTTGGGGGTTAAAATATATTAAAAGATAAGTGATATTATAGTCCACATAGACCTGTTGGAGTACCAGGACCATGAGTTAACCACTTGGGTAGATCCTAATTAGAAGGGGACTAGGGTTCTATGGTTGTTAGGGTGGATCCCAATAGACAGGCTATGTGATGATACTCACCTAGTTGGTATTTTGAAACCCTTACTTTTGTGATGTGATGTTTTGGTATTTTCTTGTGTGTTATGGTTTTCCTTTGGATCTTTTGATGGTTTGGGGAAGGATAATTCATATCCTTAGATTTATTTAGAGCTTGTGGGAACCTATGTTCTATCTCCTATCACGGGGTAGTGGAACTTCACAGTTTCACGTAGTTGGGTGGTATTTCTTTTCAAGGTATTGTCTATGGTTCCATGGATGACTTGGCTTTGGATTCTTACTTGGAAGTTATTGAATATTCTTACTTATATATAATGTACTTCAAGTTAATGTAATTCAAAAATATTTATTTATTGTCATCCTTGTTGGGAAATATAATGTAATTGTAATGTAATTGAAAAGAAGATCTATGTCATGGGCAGGGTAGTTTTAGGAATATTAAAGGGGATGTTCATTTGTAATATGGAATAATGTAATGAAGGATTCAAGTTGTAAAGTTCCTACTTTATCTCTCTATGTTCTTGTTGATATAAACATGAAATGTAATACGGAAATTAAATATTTCTTAATGCAATTTTACTCATATTTTGTAAGGATAAATGAATTATGCTTAGAACATATGTAATTGGAAAATAATTTGAAAGTTAAATTATTCAGTTGAAAATGGTATAAAAGCATAAGATGAAAGTATTAAAGATATCTCATACCTTGTCCTTTATGAAAAGTTGAAGTGATAAGTTTAGTAAATAGCATAGAAATCATAGGTAGAGAGAATGAACCTAGCACTTACACATAACGAAGTTTAAGATTTGATGTTATTTTATGCACATAGAATAGTGACAATGATAAAGGAATGATTGAATGGTTCAGTAATGTTAAATTTAGTAACAAATGTTAGGGAACCTGTAAGGACATGTTCATACTTAAGAATTAAGAAGCAAGTAACAGTGATATGGTTTTAAAAAAAAATTGTTTCTTTGCTTGCTACTTTAGACCTTGTCCTTTTGGGTTCCCTGGTGGGGCATTACATTTGGTATCAGAGCCCTAGGTTTCTACACTAGGAGCTCTAGGGTCCAATTGTGTTTAACTAATTCTTTCCTTATTTTTGCATATTAGTAACACTAGATACCCTTTTCTTATGTTATATTACTCTTCCACGATGCCTCCTATCACTCGTGGAAGAGCTAAGGGAAGAGTTCAAAATTTCTCCCCTAGATCTCAACAGGCAATTTCCCAAGGGGATTTTGAGGAAGAGAAATATCAAGGTATCAATAGGGAAGAAAGGAATTAGAGTCAAAGTAATGAATCCAAGGGGGCTCAAATGAGACAGCTTATGCAACAAATTTTGCAAAGGCTCAACACCATTGAAAACAAAGTGAATCATGAAGAAGAAAACAATTATCACCATAATGCAAGGGAAAGAGATAGAAGCCCTAGGAGAAGGACATAAATACCAGATAGAAAAACCATGGACATTTCCCATATGAGGGACTTTCTCAGAGATAATATACCTTTCTTTTATGGCAACAAAGGGGGAACCTTGGCAGAAACATGGTTATATGATCTTGAAATATGTTTTTCCATGCATCCCTTTAGTAGTGATGTGAAAGCCATATGTGCCATCATGCACTTAAGAAAATTTTCCTCCACCTGGTGGTGTATGGAAGAAGAAAAGCTTCAGGTTAGCATTGACATTGTTTCCTGGCAACTGTTCTTAGAAATTTTTAAGGATAATTTTTTGTCAGACCAATGGAAGCCGAGTAGCGAAGAAGAGTTTCACCATCTAAAGAAATCAAACATGAATTTAGAAGAGTACAATAAAAAAATCTATGAAATTAAGCCCTTCGCACGATACAAATATGATGTCCCTATTCTTATACAACATTTTATCTAAGGATTAAATAATCATTTATCTAGAGAAGTAGTAGTCTTTGAACCTAAATGTCTTCGGGATTCTATAGCCAAAGCCTTTCTAGATGAGAAAAATGTAAAGATGGGGCAGGGTGGTCATTTTGTTAGTCAAGCAAAAAACATTGGGACAGGTTCTAAGGGAAACCATTATCAAGGGACTTCAAGCTCCAAGAAAAGGGGACAAAAATTTCACAAGAAGAAATTTCATAATAACAACTACAGCGGTGGGAAATTTCAGTGCCCTCAGGCCTGTAATGATCTTCGTACCCATCAAAGGTTTACCTCTCAACCATCCTAGAATTCTCAAAACACTAGTAAAGGGGTTTATCAACAGTCTAGTGCACCTTCTGCAAGGAATTTTGTGAGGAACACTGGGTGCTTTTCCTGCGGGTAGTAGGGACATATAACCATCCATTGTCCTCAACGCACAAACTTCACCACAAATCTGAATCAGGAAGCCTCAGAACCAACTGTAGGTAACACTAGTCAGGCCCATAGGATATTTGATGCAGTAGATCAAAGGCAGACTAATCACCAAGGAACAATCATTGATACTACATGTTTCTTAAAGGGTGAATCTATCTCTATCTTATTTGATTCTGGAGCAACTGATTCCTTTATATCTCCATCCTTAGTGAAGAAATGTGAGCTAGCGGCGAAAGGGAAAGGAGTTAAGTGGAAAGTAGAACTAGCCTCCAGGGCTAAGATGACCACAGACTTGTGTGTCTAAAATTTTGATTTGGGATTAGGACCATTCTCCACCAAGGTAGACCTTCGAGTGATTCCTCTTGGATCTTATGAATTTGTCCTTGGTATGGATTGGTTAGAAGCACATGAATCCAGGTTAGAATAAAGAATTAAGAATGGTCATTGTATTGATGATTCGGGTGAGCATAGAACTATAGTTAGGATACAATGACCTCTATCTCTTCACATGAAATTGGCAATGCAGCTCAAGTGATGCATGTAAAAGGGATGTCAAGTTTTTTTCATCTCAGTAAATGATCTAGTGGAAGGGGAAAGTAAAGAAATAACACTTGATCACCCACTGCTTCAAGAGTTTGTTGATGTGTATCCAAAAGAAATCCCTCAAATGCCTCCAATGAGAGATATAGATTTTTGCATAGACTTGGTACCAGGAGAAGAACCCATCTCCAAGGCCCCTTATTGGATGACAACTCAGGAACTAAGTGAGTTAAAATTGAAATTAGAAGAGATATTGGAAAAGGGCTTTATTAGACCTTGTGTATCACCTTGGGGTGCTCTAGTTATTTTTCTGAAGAAAAAGGATTTCTCTCTCAGGTTAGGTATCAACTATCAGAATCTCAATAAGGTAAACATTAAGAATAGGTATGATTCAGGAGCATCCTAGGATCCTTGGTAATCCTGCACAACCAAAAATATGCTTATTTTCATTTTCAATTTGTTCTTTGTCAGTCGGCTTCTATTGCTCGGTATGCTTGTCGAGTTTCTCAACCATGTTGGTTTTCTTCTATTGCTCGGTCCTTCTTTGGCTGAGTGCTTTGTTTCTCAGTCATGCTTTGTCAAGTTAGTTTATTTTTGGAGTTGGATCTATTGGCCAACTTCTGCATTTAATTTTGATTGCGGCATTGATTGTAGATCTTTTATTGGGGATTGTGTGGGCCTAAATCTGGGTCTGGGGTTTCTCCAATGATCGTTATTGGAGGTCGACCTAGTTGGTTGCCTTTTGGTATTTAAGTTGTATTTTGTTCATAGTTTAGGGCAGATTTATTTTTGGGAAGATAGATCAAAGTGTTGGATCTGAGAATCTAGATCATGAATGTATGTGTTGCAGAAGATATGTATTAGATCTTAATTCTATCTTTGTAATTGGCTGTAACCGGGAAGGCCTTATGGCCTGGCATGTTGAATTTAATTTATATTTGAGATGATATATATGAGATGAATTTTGATTATATTTCTGTGTATCTGGTTGTTTCCGTTGTATGCATTTGCTGCAAGTTTGGATAATCCTTCATTGGATCCTCCATCCTTGACTATGTCAGGTGGTATCAGAGCAGAGTTTCAATCACTGGAGAAGGAGTTAGGTTTCCAATTGCTGGAGATTTGTGGAGAAAAGATGCCTCCAAAGAAAATTCACGAGATCAAAGAGGAAGAAGCTAGGGAGGAATTTAGTCTGGAAGATTTTTGATCTTTGCAAAAGTAGGCACAAGATTTGCGAGAGGAGTTGCAAAGAAAGAATGCATCCAGAGAAAACCAAATCAATGGTGAAGAATCTGATGAAGAAGATCATTTTGAAGAAGCTATAGAAGATGTCAGAGATCCTAAGGAGGCTAGATTTCTGAGAGCTATGACTAAAATTGGGAAAAGACCTAAGATCAAAGTTTCTACATTTGTTGGAAGCCTTAGGCCAGAAGAATTGATCGATTGGATTAATGAGATGGATGAATACTTTGAGTATGAAGAAGTGGAAGATCCTGATAGAGTTTGGTTTGCAAAGACAAAACTAAAAGGTCATGCAAACATATGGTGGAGGGAAGTTAAATTGGAAAGAAATCAGAGAGGTAAAGACAAGATCATCAGATAGAACAGAATGGTTGAAAACTTGAAGAAGAAATTCATTCCAGTGGATTATGAATTGGAGATGTTCAAGAAGATGTAAGGTTTGAGGTAGGCAAACAAATCAGTGCAAGAGTATACTGAAGAGTTTTATAGGATTCTGATTAGGAAAGGACATTCAGAAGCTGACAAGGAGAAATTTGCTAGGTATGTCTATGGCTTGAGACCTAGTATTCAGGAAGAGTTACTTACTGTTTGAATGACAACTATAGGAGATGCTTATCAGATGGAATTGAAGATTGAGGAGAAGCTAAACAAGAAGTTTGAAGGTAGATAGAGTAACAGAAACTGAGGTGGTAAGGTTGATGACACAACTACTGAGAGTAAGGTAGTGGAAAACCCTAAACAAATAGAGGTGGGATCTAAAAGTAGTCAAACCACTAAGGATTACAATCATGGGTATGGAAGAAGAGGAAGAAGTGATTGCCTTTTGGTATTTAAGTTGTATTTTGTTCATAGTTTAGGGAAAAAAAATTTTTGGGAAGATAGATCAAACTGTTGGATCTGATAATCTGGATCATGAATGTATGTGTTGCAAAAGATATGTATTAAATCTTAATTCTATCTTTGTAATTGGCCGTAACTGGGAAGGCCTTACAACCCGGCATGTTGAATGTAATTGATATTTGAGGTGATATATATGAATTGAATGTTGATTATATTTCTATGTATCTGGTTGTTTCCACTATTGTATGTATTTGCTACAAGTTTGGATAATCCTTCATTGGATCCTCCATCCTTGACTATGTCAAGGTACCCATTGTCTCTTATTGATGATTTGTTTGATCAAATGAAAGGGAGAAAAGTATTTTCTAAGATTGATCTTAAGTCAGGTTATCATCAGTTAAGGATCCACAAAGCCGACATTCATTGTATAGTCTTTCGTACATGATATGGCCATTATGAATTTACCGTAGTACCTTTCGATCTTAATAATACACCTTCAATGTTCATGAGCCTTATAAATGGGGTATTCATGACTTTCTTAGATATGTTAGTGATAATATTATTGGATGATATATTGGTATACTTAAAAATTTTGGAAGAGCATGAGCAACATTTGCAACATGTGCTACAATTCCTCTCAGAAAATGAGTTCTATGCCAACTTATAGAAGTGTCATTTTTTCCAAACATAAGTTAAGTATCTTGGCCATGTTATCTCAGGGGAAGGAATGGAAGTTGACCCCACAAAGACACAAGCCATAGTAGAATGGCCAAAATCCACCAATGTCTTAGAAGTTCAAATTTTCATGGGTCTAGCTAGCTATTACAAGCACTTTGTCATGGGTTTCTCCAGGATAGCTCATCCCATCACTTCCTTAAAAAGAAAGGGAAATAAATTCATTTTGAATAAGAAGTGTATGGAAGTATTTCAATACTTAAAGGAAAATTTAACTAGTTCCCCAATTTTGGCAGTACCTGACCCCTCAAAAAACTTATAGTTTGTATAGACGTCTCCTTGGAAGGGATAGGGGTAGTACTAATGCAAGAAAGTAGAGTTATTTCTTATAATTCCTTAAATAATATGATCTTGACTATCCTATGCATGATTTGGAATTGGCAGTCATATTTCATGCCTTGAACCAAAGGAGACACTTCTTGTTAGGTCATCGGTTTGAGTTGCACACAAACCACCAAAGTCTTCAGTACATATTCACTCAGCCAAATCTTAATGTTCGGTAGTGCAGGTGGATGGATTTTTTATGTGAGTATGATTTTGAGGTCAGGTATATCCAGGGAAAAGAGAATGTGGTTGAAGATACATTAAGCAGAAGGATACATGAACTGTCATCTCTCTCCCTTAATACCGACTTGAGAAGTCAAATTTTGCAAACACTCCCTTTAGATACTTAGTATCAGGAAGTGAGAGCAGTATTAGAATCAAGAAGGACCTTAGAAGGAATATTCTTGGGATACTATTTAGAGTTAGATGGGATTTTAAGATAGCAAGGTTGAATTTATGTACCACTTTAAGGAAACCTTCGGAAGGTCATCTTGAGAGAAGCTCATTGTGCTCTCTATTCAACTCATCTAGGGGTTAAGAAAATGCATGTAGACTTACGTTAAATATATTTTTGGTCAGGTATGAAGAGAGATATAGCATATTTTATGGCTAGGTGTTTGAATGTTAAAGGGTTAAGGTTTGTATGCACCCTAAAATGGCCGCCTAGACTATGAGCCCCATTTATCATTTTATCAACTTATCAATTTCTTGAATCAATGCTTTTCAACATTCTCAATTCAAATCAATTTCCTTGATCAAATTGTAATTAATTCAATTATTTCAATATTTCCTAAGGTTTGATCATTTTTATTTAATTAAAAGATTTAATCTCCCTTTTAATTAAATAAAATTCATCTTATTTAATTAAATTAAATTCCTCCCATTTAATTAAATAAAATTCTTCTAATTTATTTAATTATGAAGAAAACCCCTCTTTTAATTAAATAAATAAAAATCCCCACTTAAAGCTCTTCTTTTGATGAAAAAGGAAATAAATTAAATAAAAATCCATTTTTCTTCACATCTTTCTAAGTGGTGGGCTTTTTGCTTTAAATGAGCACATGGATCAACCAAGATTTAATCTCCACCATTGCTCATTTATTTTTGCCTCTTAATCTCAACTGTTCACTTTCCTATATAAGGAAATATCTCTTTCTCATTTTCATATAGAATTTTTAAGTATTGTTATGTTGCAGATTTGGAGAGCAATTTTGGAGGAGAATTTGAGCACTTTGGCTTGGATATTGCAACTTCTCTCTTCTTATCTTCTTCTTCTTGTATCCATGGCTATTCATGTAGATTGGATTTATATTAGATTAAATTCCTATTTCCTTTCATAGAATAATCATCCATTGCTATCATTTAGATTAACTTCCTTTCTTGCATTGCAATCATATAGAATAGTTATCATTTTCATGCATTGAATCTTTCATTTCATGGTGTACTTGCATGGGCACAACTAGGTCAATCTGAGGCCCTCCATTAAAAACCCTTACACTCCATGAATAGAGAGCTATGAGTTTATATTTGAGGCCTCATTCTTGAGCAACCTTGGATGGAATGATTCATAGAAGTGTGACACATTTTTGGCACCCACCGTGGGGCATGATGCTCCTTATTTTCCTTCATTTTATTCAGATTTTCAGATTTTCTAATCTTTACATGGTTATTTTATTGAAGGTTTTCAAGCCTAACCCTTGTGCAGGATGAGTTGGAGACAAAAAACCCTATATTTTCAAAGATTTGATCATATCTCTCAAACGGCTTGGAGTTTCAGTCTGAATTGTTTTTTGCAGGTTGACGATATATCAGAGAAGCTTCAGTAAAAAATTTAGAATTTTTTGAGGTATTTGGAAGTTTTTATTTAGTTTTCATAAAACCTTAATTTTAGGCACAAATCAGCATATTTTTTCAGAAATTTTTACATTTTTGGAAAGGTCTTTAAATTCTACATGGGGTCCATTCTTTGTGTTTTAAATTTGGATGCAATATCAAAGCTCATTTGGTCGATTTATGAAAAATGGTCTATTTTGGGAAAATGGCTCCCTAGGGCACAAATAAAAATATATTTTTAAAATTCTGAAATTTTTGGAAAGCTCTCTGTTTTTTAACAAGGGTCTTTTTTCTGTATTTAGGGTTTGGGATCCAAATTCATGTCATATAGGTCCAATCTTGTTGACTAGGTCAAAAATTAGAATTAAAAAAAGGGCATTTAATGATTAGCTTGCACTTATTTTTCACATCGTTCAATTCATGATGTGAGTTATCATTTGGATTATTTTCTAGTTATTATTGCTCCTAACAATTTTTTTTCAGATCTAACCCTAGGGTTTGCATAAGTTGAATATACATTTCATATCTTGTTTTCTTGTTTGCATGTTTTCTTGTCTTTCTTGTTGGAGAGTTTGTGGGGATTGCTTGGACATGCGTGGATAAACAACAAAATGCTCACATTGCTTTAGATTTGAGGTATTTTTTTGCATCTCTATAAAATTTGGATTTTGGAAATAATAATGAATATCTCATGTGTTTAGCTTGAGTGTTTTCTTGCTTTCATAGATCACATTTCCAATTAGTGCTCTAAAAATGGACCTAGATTTGTTTTCTTACATGTATATTTCACATAGTAATTAGGCCCTATGAACACTATTTTTGGCGATCTTGAGAGAGTGGTCTTCATTCACTTTTCTTACATGTGAATCTCTTCTTGACGATAGATCCCCTTGTAGGTAGGGAATGATTTGTCATTACTTCAAACTTGGTTTAGTCTTCAACTTTGATTAGTACTTTCTCTCTTGAGATTGGTGGTCATTGTTGTTGATTTACCTTGGGTGAGGTGATTTCAAATTAGTGGGTCAATTAAACTTTCTTGCTATGTTTGGGTGAGGTGAAGAGGCTAGAGGATTATGCTCTTTTCCCTTTTGGGAGAATCAGAAACTTGGACCCTTGAATCCAAACCAAGTCCCCATGTGGTTCATATTGTGAGTCTTCCTTGTTAGAGAGGGTTAACCATAGTGGACATTCCCTTTATTGGGCAAACCACGTGGATGGAACCTCAAGCGGTAATAGCCATTTTTTCCATGGTAGCAACAATTGTTATATAAATGTCCTTGTGGAAGAAATCTCCACGGGTGTAGTTTCTTGTGGGTTGTCAGATCTCCTCAGTAGCTCCTGATTGATTAAATTCTTAGACTGTGTCAAAACCTCGGTGTGTCGGGATTAGATTTCACCCACTTGAGATTGCAAAATTTGCAGAGTCAAACCATTACTAAGAACCATAGTGAAACTAACTTTTTATTTTTTAGGACTATGTGCGTGATTGGAAAACATTTTCAAAACATACACAAGTAAAATTCTTATGGAGTAGAAATACTATGACACTATCCATGTTCATGCACAAGGTTTCTTTGTCCCTTGCTCATTGTTTGAAGATGTTTTCTTGAACTCCCTAATTATTGTCTTGCGTGCCTGATTCATGATAAAATCTATTAATGCATCTAGTTGGTTAATTAAAACAAACAAATCTGAGTTCCCGAGTGATAAAAACTTCAATTGGTCTCCCCAAAAAGTGCTATGACATGTTTCTCAACATCCAAATGAATGTAAATGGTATCAAATTGCACAAAATGATTCTTGGTCTTCTTTCTTCCACATCTCCCATGTCTCCCTAGTCTCCCATTTCCATCCTTTCTCTTCTTCCTTCATGCTTCTTCCTCTTCTTCCTAAGATCTTCATGTATTCTTGTTTATTTTCCTCTTATTATCTAGTCTACCTTCTTCTATTCATCTCTTCTTCATTCCTCCTCTTCCAGAACCATGAATTCCAAATATCTTGCTATGGAACCTCTCTTGAGAATAGATGATCTCGAACTTGCTGCTCAATTCGAAGAGTTGTGTTTCTTTGAAAATCGCATGGATGATAAATTGAGAACAGAAATACAAAAAAAAGTGATTGAATCAGACGCCTTTGCTAGGATCATATACAAGATCTTGTCACAAATTTCTCCTTCCAAAAATCTTTCATCTTCTGAGTCTTCTCATCTTTCCTCATCATCCAAGTCTTCTTCCTCTACTAGGTCTTCACTTTCCTCTTCTTCACAATCTCATTCTTCTTCTACTTCTCCCAAGAGTCATACTTCTCTTCAAAATACATACCATAATGAGGAACATGATGATCCTTGTGATACCTCTTCCATGAAGAATGACATGCCCATCTTTGATGACTCTGATGATCCCATTTATTATGACTATGATGATGGACAATATAGTGATACCTATGACACCTCTATTCCTAAGAATCCTCCTCATCGTGTGCTTGTTCTTACTGGTAATGGGTGTTTGCATTTGATAGATTGTGATGGTGATCCATTTGATTTTGATTTTGAAAAAGACTTTGATGAGTTTGGTGAACAATACCTCTTTGATGCTTCTATTGAGGAAGACAAATTTCACCACGCTAATTTTAAATATAAATATCATAAGAGTTTCTCCTCTAAGGATTCTCATGCTGAAAATAAAGAATGCACTCTCAAGCAAGATCATGTTAATGATGAACCGTTGTTTTTTGATGACTCTCTTCCATCCTCTACTTCCTCCAGTACTCATGCATCTCCTAAAGTCACCAAATCTTCCACAAATCCTTCATCCAACACAAGTCCTAATGCTTTTCATGCGGTTCCCTATAGTTATTCTCAAGGGCTACCTCTTAAAGAAACTCAAGCTAACCTTCACGTGGCTGCAAATACTTTCAATAATTCTAAACCTAAAGAGCCTAAGCCTTTATATGCTATGATTCCTAGTTTAGCTAATCCTTCCCCATCTCTTCCCAAGTCTCCCATACAATTCCAACATGCTTCCTTGTCCTTAGAAGTGGCACCATGTCAAGACGACTCTAAAAATGATAAATAAAATAACATAAAGAAAGATAAAGATCAAGAAACCTCTATGTCATCCAATCCTTTTCATGATGTCTCTTATATGTTTCATATTTTTTTTGATCCCGCACACCCTTTCTCATTCATTCCACCATGTCTTAAGCCTTCTCCTAAGCAATATCAATTTACTACTTACATCGTTGAGCTTATTGGAAATCAAAATAACCTTACCCCACTTGCACTTTCCAAAGATGATACTTCCATTAAGGTTACTAAAAATGGTATTGTTACTTCCAATGTTGATCCTATTGAAAATCAAGAGAAAAATTATGTGCTTATGCTATCCAAAGATCCTTGTCAAGATCAAAGTATTCCATCTTCTTGTTCTATCACTCCATATTCGCTTCCACTTTATACTCTTCCTAAGTCTTTCCAAGCTTCAAACAATGTTATCAAGGAAGGTGCTCCTATTCAAGATTTCACAATCCTATTGAAAATCCTAATTCTCACTCTAAAGATGTTGATGTCCTTGGTTTTCATATACACGCTGATGAACTTATTGATTATCATTTTGCATCTTCCACATCCATCCTCGGACCTCCTCCACCAATACTAAGGGCTTCACATTTTTCTTCCATCTTGGGTCCTTATGTCCCTTCACTTTCCCCTCATAACCCTCCTAATTTGTCATCCATCTTGGGTCCTTACATCCCTCTATCTCCTATTTTTCCTCAATATCAACATAGATGCATACCCTTGAATCCTTTTCATTCATTCACCGATCTAAACCAGTCATATTCTTCTTCTTCCTCCACAAGTCCCAAGTCTTTTGGAAGAAACTTGAATGTTCAATGCAAGAAAAAGAAGTAATACAAGAATCCATCTAAAAAATAAGATCACCATGTCTCCTCTAATCAACATGGGGGCATAAAGTCAAAAGAGATATCTAAGAAGAAAACTACAAGACAAGTATGGGTTCCAAAATCCATCATTGAAGATATTGTCTCTAAATCATCAAAAAGAAATGAAAATCCTACGACTATATGGATTCCAAAGTCTCTCTTAAAAGAGTCTCATGTTGAGAAACAAGTGAAGTTGATATTCAAGCTTCCAAAGGCTTCCACTTCATCTTCTTCCAAAAACATTCTTTCATTCCATGCACCTAAACCGCAACCTCTATTATCCATTCACCATATTCCTTCACGTATTCCTTCATCACATTTCCTCCATCCTCTTTTCACCCTTCAAGGTGTGTGTTAATTTTGATCTTGCCTTCCTTTCCATCTACCCTTTCACAATCCTTCCATTCACTATCCCTCTACCTTCTACTCTTTTTCCTCATTTTCCTATTCCTCCTATCTTCTAACCTCACTCACTTTGCATAAAATCTTATCCTCCATTTTTCACTTTCATCTTCCTTTCCCTATCAACATCTTTGATCATATAATTTTGAATCCTTGGCATATCATGGTTTATCCTTTCAAATAGCATTATCTAAAAAGCTTGTCTTCTTCCAAAAAATTTAAAAAAAAAAAAAGAAAAAAAAATAAAAGAGAAATAATTTCATCCTATGGTGAAAATCACTCCCTTGTGGCACCTTGGATATGTACCATGATGAAAACCTGGCAATCAGACATCATGCATAGTTCTTCTACATCTTTCATCCATTCTGTATTCTCTCTTTGATCTGGACAATGTTGATCTATACACGAACATTTGGGCTATCTTGTGAGCTATCTTACGATGATCTTACTTTCATTCCTTTCATGTTTAGCCTTCATGTCTATCTTCCTCCCTTAATTTTTTCCTATCGCTATCATTTTCCCCTTTGGTCTTGATCTAATAAAAAAAAGAGTAAAACACGGTGTTATGAAGCCTCTTGACATGTCTACTCCTTTGGACTGCATCCTTTCCTGCTATTGCATTACGATTTTGTGACTTATCATATGATGGCCTTTCATTGCTTGTCCAAATGTGCTTTACATGATGTTTCTTTCTTTTCCCTAGCTTGGGTACTCTTGAGGAGTTTGCCTTTGAGGATTTCTTCCCTTCATTCTCCTTCATTCCCTTGTCTTACATCTCTTCCACCAGCTTGCTAATCCCTCATGTCCTCCACCTTGCTAAACATTGGAACTGCATGATGTGATCTTGCTTGGGATTTTGATGCCCATTCTGTCTAGGGGCATCATTTGTACATATTTATTGATCCTGAAAAAATCCAAAAAAATGATATATTGTCAAAAATTCTAAAAAATGGAAAATGTCTTGAAAAAATGATCATCTTAGTGAAAACCTAGCAATAGGCGCTTTGATGTATCTCCAAAAAAATTACATATTTCAAAAATAAAAATAAAAATAAAAATTAAAAAATTAAAAAAAAATAGAAAAAGTGCCTTGGTGAAAACTTGGAAACAAACGCCTTGGTAGCAAAAAATTCAAAAAAATTATAAAAAGTCTTGAAAATAAAAAAAATAAAAAAATAAAAAAGTGAAAAAGAGAAAAATTGTAATAAAATCCAAGTGGTGAAAACCTGGAAACGGGCGCTACTTGAGGCCTTTGCACCCCTATTTCTTAGTGCATGTCCTCAACACTTAGCCTTTCTCCATCATGTCTTGTCCTTGTTGTCTTGGTTTGGAATTGGTCTTTGTCTTTGTCTAGGGGGCATAACTATGTTAGCTTTGGTCTCTTGGATGCGTTAGTCTTTAGGACATCTCACAAACGGTGTTTTTCAATACCACCCCAACTATATTTTTCAATACAACCCCTGACATCGAGTGTTTTTCAACACTTATCAATTTGGTCTTCCCCATTTTGTCATGTGGTCTTACCTTCTTGCGAGCATTCAATCCTTATCCTCAGAACTCAGTATCAGTTAACACACTTAAATTTTTAAACACAACACTTAATGCTTGAGCTATGTCATGATCTTTTCTTTGTGTGCTAACTATTATTGATTTTTGTTGAGTGTCCTTGTCTGATAAGTCTCTCCATGATGCATAGCTACAGGACTTGGGGCATGGCGCATGTTTATATTTGCTTCCTGCTTTGTGCTTAACTATTTTTGCATAACCATTCTTCTAGTCATCCTGGCATCTATGCCTTGATGCAAGTGTGGTTTTGCTACATTAAATTGGGTAAGCTAACATCAAAGTCATCTTGACCTTTATGTCTTTGATGCTTATGTTAGAATCTTTCCACATTCCAATCCGATATAAATCACTTTCATATCTTCATAGTTGCACTTGTGACTAGTGATGATTGTGTGATTTTCTGATGTCCATTAATAATGACCCAATGATGAAAATAAGTTCCTTAACATTCTCTAATGAATGATGAACACAAAGTCCTATGTTATAGTTGCTCTATTGCAAGTACACCTTTGCATTTTCATGTAGCTTGCATTGTTAGACCTCATGTTAGTTTGCATTTTAGGCTGCATTATGAGTTTGAGAGGAGTTTCATTCATCTTTCTTGTGGACTTTTAATCAACTATGGTCATGTTTTGATCTTCATTTCCTTATCTTCTTTCATGATCTCAATCAAAATTTTCTATCTTAAACAGTTGATTGATTTTGGGGCATTCTCTTTCTTAAGGAAAATTCTCTTTCTTCTCTCCTTTTCTTTCCACCTCTTCTAGACTTCTATCCTCCATTCACTTTCACCCCACTTCTTTTCTTCTAATTCAACCTTGGGGCATAATATTTTGTGCTTGATGATCTACCTTGGTTCTGTGATCCTTATATCTTTCATCTTACATCAATAACCTTATATTTAGTTCGATTTGATCAAGTTTATCAATTTGTTGTTTCTCCTCTATCTCATTTCAATTTTGATCACGAGGGGGTAGTACCTATCAAACTTCAATCCTTGATTCAGCTTTATCAATCCTATCATTTGTTTCACTTGAGGCAACCTTGCTTGAGATTCTTATCTTGGACTTGTCCATTACCTATTTACAAGGGTGTTGACCTTGTCTTTTTCAATCAGCTTATCTTTGTTCTGATGTCAATTACTTATTTACAATGGTGTTGATGTCTGTGTTGTTTTGTGACCCAAATCGATCTCACACTTCAACTGCATTCTTTGACTACATGTGTTCCCAAAATGATCAAACATTAGTCAGAGAGGGGAAAATGTATGCACCCTAAATATTGCCTAGACTGTGGGCCCCATTTATCATTTTATCAACTTATCAATTTCTTGAATCAATGCTTTTCAACATTCTCAATTCAAATCAATTTCCTTGATCAAATTGTAATTAATTCAATTATTTCAATATTTCCTAAGGTTTGA
>MU225713.1:1468135-1488554 GCA_018584345.1 Thuja plicata | reverse complement strand
AACCCCTCTTTTAATTAAATAAATAAAAATCCCCACTTAAAGCTCTTCTTTTGATGAAAAAGGAAATAAATTAAATAAAAATCCCTTTTTCTTCACATCTTTCTAAGTGGTGGGCTTTTTGCTTTAAATGGGCACATGGATCAACCAAGATTTAATCTCCACCATTGCTCATTTATTTTTTCCGCTTAATCTCAACCGTTCACTTTCCTATATAAGGAAATATTTCCTCATTTTCATATAGAATTTTTAAGTATTGTTATGTTGCAAGTTTGGAGAGCAATTTTGGAGGAGAATTTGAGCACTTTGGCTTGGATATTGCAACTTCTCTCTTCTTGTCTTCTTCTTCTTGTATCCATGGCTATTCATGTAGATTAGATTCATATTAGATTAAATTCATATTTCCTTTCATAGAATAATCATGCATTGTTATCATTTAGATTAACTTCCTTTCTTGCATTGTAATCATATAGAATAGTTGTCATTTTCATGCATTGAATCTCTCATTTCATGGTGTACTTGCATAAGCACAAATAGGTCAATCTAAGGGTCTCCATTAAAAACCCTTGCACTCCATGACTAGAGAGATATGAGTCGATATTTGAGGCCTCCTTCTTGAGCAACCTTGGATGGAATGATTCATAGAAGTGTGACACATTTTCATCACACAAGGTCAAGAATTAACACCCAACAGACCTCCTTGAACCACATCTTATTCCAGAATTGAAATGGGATATAGTATTTATGGATTTTATTGTGGGACTTCTAGTTACGGCTTGGAGACATGACGTGATCATGGTCATAGTTAATAAGTTTACCATGGTAGCATATTTTTTTCCCATGTAGTCATCCTACATTGCTTTCTCAGTAGCTAGATTTTTCATGAAGGATATTTTTAGATTGCATGGTGTCCCTAGAAAGATTATCTTAAACAGGGATCCAGTTTTCACTTTAGAATTTTGGACCTCATTGCAACATGGCATAGAGACTCAACTAAAATTTAGTTTGACCTATCATCCAGAGACTGATGGTTAGACCGAGCAGGTGAATCAGGTACTTGAGGATATGCTTAGAATGTATGCTATGGATAGACAAACTCACTGGGAAGACTACTTGTACCTAGTAGAGTTTGCATATAACAACAACAATCATAGTTCTATTGGTATGTCACTATTTGAGGCTTTATATGGAACTGTCTCTGTCATACACCTTTGAGTTGGGATCGCTTAGAGGACAGAGTACTCCTTAGGCCAGAGATTTTGTAGGATATGGAACAATAGGTACAAAGGATTAGAGAGCACCTTGTGATAGCTCAGGATAGACAGAAAAAGTATGCAGATGCTCATTGATTTGATAGATAGTTTGCAGTTGGAGAGAGAGTATTCTTGAAGATCTTCCAAAGTAAGAGCCCTAACTAATATGGAAAAGGTTATAAATTGGCACCTATATTTGTAGGTCCATTTGAGATACTAGAGAGGATGGGACCAGTTTCATATTGACTCACCCTGGTGCCTATCCTTGCACGTATTTGTGATGTATTTCATGTATATGTTCTTAGAGAGTATATTCCAAATTTGACTCATGTGTTGGATTGGAACTCTTTATAAGTCACAGATGGGCAGCTGGCTTTGGAGCCAGTACATATACTCCAGTAGTAGACTTTGACCCTCAGGGGTCCCACCATAGAATAGGCAAGGGTCCAATGGGACCCCAATGATGAGATTTCAGCTACATGGGAGGATGCTAATAGGCTTATAGCTTCTTATCCATATTTATTTATAGGCTTTGAGGAGTAAACCTAATCCTAGAGGGGGAGGATATAGTGCCCACCCTAGTAACATGATACTTGGACTGCATATGGACAAGATTATTACATTTGGTTATGGTGGATTCTATGTTTTTTTTTTTTTTATTAGATTAGATGGTGAGATGCTATAAGTATATACTTGGATAATAAATTCATCTTTATGAAAGTTTGTAAATGATTTAGAATATTATCTAGTTGATTTGTATCTTAAGGATTTCTTATAGCATTCTTCTTATATACATTATTGTATCGTTAATTAAGATAAATCATTCCATTTTATTGCATTATAATATTATGATTATTTTGTAACTAATGATACTAACCCAATCATGTTTTAGCAGTAATATTGTCTAAAGTATTTTAAGGATGAGGGGAGGTAGTCATAGTCACTTCTACGAGAGATCTACATGATGTCTCACTCCCCCTCCTTGTGTGTGTGTGTGTGTGTACATAAATTCGCTTGTGATGTAAATATTGTACTTGTGAAATAAAATAAAATAAATAAGAGAAATAAATGTAAATCAAGTCTAATTAACAAAACTATCTTGTCTAGGATATTTGAACCTAAGACCGCCTAGGAGGAAGACTAGCTAGTTTACCAATGGGCTATGTGAGTTAATTGGTAATCCTATTTATAACTATCATATTTGATGACTTAGTATCTTAATTAAGTTAATTAAAAATTAAAAAATTTGAATCATAGGTTCACGGAATTGAGAGAGTTTTTCATTATTGTTTAATTAAACCAGCTATAGTAGTTGGAGTAGTTGCTTCCCTTAAAGCAAATCCTTCAACCATATAGTTGTCTATATGATCTGAGGGAAATTTTTGGAGAAAGAGATGGTAAAGAAAAATCGGGAGACAGGATTATGAAAATAGGAGAAGACTTTGAGCTTTGTAGAATTTTGTGAGGAGAGAGTAGTTTGTGATCTCTAAGAGAGTAGATACTACCTATACCTTGGAGGGAAGGTTTTGGATCTGCACAGGAAGGTGGAGGGCTGAGGAATTTCTCAACACCAAAGGATTTTCTCTGTAGGAATCTAGGTAGGGTCTGGAAATAGGAAGAATCTTGTTGCTTGTATATGTGTGTTTGAAGTTTATTTAATAAGATACTTCTATTGATGCATTTTTGAGTAAGTGTATACTATGGTTGAATAGGAAATAATCTATGTACATGTATAATGTTTGAAATAGTTAAGACAATCCGAAAATGAACAATATTTTTATTTGTTTGAGTGTTTCCTATCTTTGATTATGGATTTTGGCATGTTGATTTGAGTTTGTATTAGCCTCTCTGTTATTTTCCAATTCTGGGAGGTTTAGGGTGTCACACAACACCTTTCTCTTTTGTTTAGCCTATGTGCAGTTTTGTTATGTTTTTATCCTTTTCATTTCTTAGATCAAAATCCAAACTAATTTGGGAATTGAATTGAGTTTTATGGGTGATCCAAATATGGAACTCGGAGACCTCAAATGGGTCTACCTCAGAAATCCTTCTCAGGACCCCGATCATTGCCCAGTTTGGATCGTACAATCAATCTAAGAGTGAAATCTTAGCTTTCTAGGTAGGAACTCATACGAGTTAGGATGCCTAGACTTGAAAATTCATATGGGCTTATGGGAATACTCATATGGGCCTATGGGAAAACTTTTATGGGCTTCTAATTCATTTGGTTCAGTTTTTGGCCCTTTTAATATGGCTTTTGATCTGCATGTTATGGTCTAGTGATCAGATCTTTGTCTATATATGTCTGAATCTCTAAACCTTCTATGTTTTTGTATGAGGTCACCCTAAATATAGAATCAAGTTCCTTGTGAAGATATCTTTTGTTTTTATTCTTATTAGGTAAATGTTTAAAGGTGGGACTCGTTCCGAGGATTTGGGATCACAGGAGAGAGTTCCTAAACCTATGTAATAAGTGCTTTGAAGTTGTTTCAGTTCCATAAATGGCATGTTTGGGTAGGGAAACTAGGTACCCTAGGTGATTGGTTCACCATAGGTGCTAGGACCCAAAGACGTTGCTAGGGGATCCTATGGGTGATTTCCTTAATCAAGACATAACCATAAATAAACTTGGGGGTTAAAACATAATAAAAGATAAGTGATATTATAGTCTACATAGACTTGTTGGAGTACCAGGACCATGAGTTAACCACCTAGGTGGATACTAAATAGAAGGGTACTAGGGTTCTATAGTTTCTAGGGTGGATCCCAACCAACAAGCTATGTGATGACACTCACCTAGTTGGTATTATGGAACCCTTACTTTTGTTATGTGATATTTTGGTATTTGCTTGTGTGGTATGGTTTTAGCCTTAGATTTATTTAGAGCTTGTGGGAACCTTGGTTCTATCACCTACCACGGGCGAGTGGAAATTTATAGTTTCTCGTGGTTGGGTGGCGATTCTTTTTGAGGTATTGTTCGTGGTTCCATGGATGACTTGGCTTTGGATTCTTACTTGGAAGTTATTGAAGATTCTTACTTCTATATCATGTACTTCAATGTAATATAATTCAAATGTATTTATTTATTGTAATCATTGTTGGACAATTTATAATGTAATTTAAAAGAAGAGCTATGTAATAGGAAGGGTAGTTTTAGGAATATTAAAAGGGGATGTTCATTCGTAATATGGAATATTGTAATGAAGGATTCAAGTTGTAAATTTTCTACATTATCTCTCTATGTTCTTTTTTATATAAACATGAAATGTAATACAAAAAGTAAATACTTTTCAATGCAAATTTACTCATGTTTTGTAAGAATAAATGAATCATGCTTAGAATATATGTAATTGGGAGAGAAATTGAAAGTTAAAGTATTCAGTTGAAAATGGTATAAAAGCATATGATGAAAGTATTAAAGATATCTCTTACCTTGTCCTTAATAAAAATTTGAAGTGATGAGTTTAGTAAATAGCATAGAAATCATAAGTAGGGAGAATGAACCTAGTACTTATGCATAATGAAGTTTAAGATTTGATGTTATTTTATGCACATAGAATATCCAATAATGATAAAGGAATGAATGAATGGTTCAATAATGTTAAATTTAGTAACAAACATTAGGGTACCTATAAGGACATGTTCATACTTTAGAATTAAAAAGAAAGTAACAGTGATAGGGAAAAAAAATTAGTTGCTTTTCTTGATATTTTAGACCTTCTACTTTTGAGTTCCTGACCTGTGTATCTAGCAAACTTTTCATGATGCAATCCCTCTCATGAATTCAATTTCTACAACATTTACATCAAGTTTCCTTGAGGATTATCCAATCCTTTGATATTGACTATTTTTCCTTTCTATTCCAATAAAAAACTCTCTAGTTTTGAGCCACCACGTCATTTTATATCATCCAAGATAAAACAGAGTGGACAGTGTGCTTACCCTAACTTAAAGATAAACCCTTTTATAAATTTATGAAGTAGAAACATGTTCCTGCATTTGGTAACCATTGGTTTATTTGCCATTTCCTTTTGGCTTAAGGTGGCAACATTATGATTTTTCTTCCTAACCTCCCACTGAATCTTCCAAATTGAATTTATTAGCATCATTGTCCTGTTGAAAGCACTTTGTTCTTGCACGCCTTTATTTCATGGGATTTTCTTCATGGTTATATGGTTAAAGTAGGATTTAGATGCGACTTGTTATTGAGTCCAATCAAGTAGTTTTGGGAGTTTCCATTCTTTGTTTCCTTTTTAACTTCAATTGAGTAATGATAATTCTCTTAGGAGAGGACATCATTCCAATACCCAGGTTATTTTATTTAGCTTTCAAAATGTTAAATATCTGGGATTATCTCTCATCTGATGCCAAGTCTCATCTCAGAGAGCATCAACTTTCTTATAATCTGGTTATTCTTACCAAATCTTCTAATGGTTGTGAGTCTTCAACATCTCTTCATACCAAATCATTTGTTATGAGCAAGGCACATCTTATGTTTCTACCATTTACTATCATGCTTCCCATTTATTGGCTAGTTGGTTTGCATAAATTTTGAACCTTGTTGTGTATATCAGTTTCCTGAGTGGAGTGTCTATTTAATATTAATGTCTTTCTATTGAACAATAGGTTGCTAATTATTTCATCACTTACTCTTTCTAAAAATTTCTAGTTTATTCTAATTGTGCTTGTTGGCAAATATATTGATGTATTTAACAATTTCTTTCATTTTTTCCTAGCCTCATTCAACAACAAATTGCTAACCCTTCTACCCAATCTCAATGTATTCTTATTTTCTCTTATTTGGAATACTGTTTGATCATATTTCATAATGGGAGGTCATCTTTATCAAGATATCAATCTTCTATTTTACTAGCTATTACTATCATGCAACAAGTATTAGCTTGCTAACAATCAATTTAATGAAAATTTTGTCTCATCTTCAGGATAATTGATAATTGATTTTTGAGCAACAATTATATCACAACATTATGTGCTTCATTATTAACATCTCTATGCTTGAAAACTTCAACTATGGTGTAAATAACCTTGTCACTCTTTGCTTACCCCTTATTTCAATTCCTTATAAATTTTGGAAGTATTGTCATTGTTAAATTTGCAACTTGCAACTTCTTATGGGACAGAGACTCTATGTGGCTTCTTTCCAAATTCAACACTGCAACCTAAATTGTTTCTCCTAACCCTCAACCCTTAATTCTGTAGGGGGCATAGATGCAGACACACTACCTAGCATAAGATATTATTGGATGTTTCAACCTCTACATTATCTTCACATTTCCCATGTTAGAGTTGGAATTGATTGCAGTTCCAATTTTTTCTTCCCTACGGATTTGCTGGAGATTTCCAAGCATGTGCTTTGCAATTACTTGACACTTTATTATATAATTTTTTGATACTTGTGAAATTATTTTGATCCTTTAATCCATTTTTTAAATAATTTGAAAACTTTGTATGTATGCACTCAGTTTTGTCCTTTAAACATGTTTTATAGGATAGAGACTCTAAGATCAATATTTCAATACACTCTGGTTTATCCTTCAAACTTACACTGTTCAACACAGCATGGGAAAACACCCTATCAATGTGCCCCTCTTTTACTTTTAATTTTTCTCTGATGAGGAGATCCTTCAATAAACTGTGTGATATTCAAAAATGACTTTCTAGCTAAATTCTTGAGTGATTCCTTGCCTTCTAAGCTTATTTTTCTCTTTACTTATGTCACACTTGTTAGGAAAGATACTCATGAAAATGCCTTCCAAATGTCAATTTATAGGGGAAATTATATAAAGATCAAATCTACTGAGATGCATAGGAAAAATAAGAACAGAGGAAATAAAGGCATGCACAAGATAAAACACATGAGACAGAGATTTATGGTGGAAACCCTTTCGGGAAAAAACCCACCAACCAAGAACCAGAGTGTCACCCTTTGTATTACAGTAACCAATATGTTACATACAAATAATAGACTCATGGTCAGATTTCCTTTCCAATCAACCCTACCTCTAACACTATGACATTGTCCTTCAGGCTCAAGCTTCAGCCCTCGCAGCCTCTACAGCAATACAACCATTACATTCAACCACAAACTTAGCCCTTTTATTCCTAACGAATCCCACAGACATTTATACACTCTATGATTTGTTATAGAATTCAGTAGAACAACTGTGGCTCCATGAAATGGTTACTAGCAGCCTTGGCACTCCTCCAGTTGACGGTCCCTTCAGCCTCAGACACTCCCTTCACCTCGGAGACTCCTTCAGCCTCAGGTCACTCCCTTCACCTTGGAGACCCCCTTCGGCACTTTGCCTCCATCGGGTGACCTTTTACCTCCATTGGGTGATTACCTCCGTCGAGTGACCTTTTACCTCCATAGGGTGATTACCTCGGGAACCTTTTACCTCCGTCGGGTGATTACCTCTATCGGGAACCTTTTACCTCCATCGGGGACCTTTCACCTCCATCGGGTGATTACCTTTGTCGGGACCTTTCACCTCTGTCGGGTGATTATCATATGAGGCATATATGAACAATCTCCCACTTGACGAAGTATGGAGTCACTCAAAACCACAGACCAATGACCATAGAGACTACAGAGAAACATGGACTTTAAAGCAAGCCCATCAATGTTGGTATACAACTCAAACACAAAACCATCAAGAATGAAAATCTACCGTGTGCACCATTGAGATACTTACAGAATAGTCTTATCTCATTCATGGATGTTCCCACCTTCTACCATGTCACTGCCATTGGACACACATAGAATCTATCCACTGAGAAAACCATACAATCTATCTCACAGAGAACCATAACTCTTTCTCCCAAAGCACAAAACCCTCAATCAAAAAGATAATCAAATGTATCAACATTTGTCACAATCATTGTTGAAATAGCACCCACAGTAAGTGCTAACACATCCAACTATACATACCTCTAAGGTATACCAACATGGATTCCAAAACATCACCATATTCAACCTGTTACCTACAATCTCAAGCCTCAAGTGCAATAATTGTCACATACATGCCAAGAAGCTCCCATTGCACAGGTAATATTAATATGAAATGAATCCATTCAACAACATCACATAGAAGTGCAAAAAAAAACTTGTAGTACCAAGAACATTTGCAATACTGAGAAGCTGTAAAACCAAGAACCTACAAGCACAAATTTCACAGCGTATCTCCACAACACCCTTTATTATTTCCTTCTACACACACCTCTAAATGCTAAATGTGCCAAGTACATAATAGATGAATGTATTTTTAGTTGGAACTATTACTCATTCCAACACATACATCTCTAGCCACAAGAGAAATTTTAGCATCATCTACATTTTCATGTATCCATGAGCACCTGTAACTGATCAACCCATGCCAAACTCCAAATGCAAGAACCACATCATGAAGTACCAAGCAATTGATCACTGTACTCAAAATACAAAAAACTAAACCAAGATCAATGTCAAAATTCCAACTGCAGAATCAGGAATCTATCATGACATCATGACCTACCACATCTCTTCCAAAGAGATAACATGTTTAACATGAACATGTCATATAGTTGTATCATGTCAATACTCCAAAACTAGTATCAAGAGTAAACTACGACAAAAACAATAGACACAATAACCCAGAAACACAATCAACACCTTTATCAAGAACTTCTTAAGCCCTTAAGATGTCACAATCCAACAACCAGTGGTGAACTCATGTCACTGCCACTAACTCCCACTGCATTGTGGTACCGAGTTGCACATGGCACCGTGACAATAATTTTCTGGTAGGATATCAATTTAGCCAGTCATCATCTGATGACCGACTAGCCAAAGAAGTACTATAGGCATCTTCATCACTTTGAGAAGATTCAGAACTCTAAGAGTCATCCCTTTTCTTCTTCTTCTTCTTCTTCTTCTCCTTGCAGTCCTTTCGGACATGACCAGTTTGCCCACAATTCTAGCACTTTGCTTTGAAATTCTTCTTGCCATTGTCCTTCGATTAGGCTTGAATAGCAAGAGCCTCCTTAGCCACCTCATAAGACCTCCTCCGCATCTCCTCTGATAGAAGTGTAGCAACTACTTCATCCATTTTAAACTGAGTAGTCATACTTCCAATGACCATCACAAGATGGTCCCATGAATCAGGCAAAGAGATCAACAATAACATGCAACACTCCTCTTCACTTATGGACACACCAATAGATGTCAATTGTGTAATCACCATATTAAATGTGTTTAAGTGACCAGCCACAGCAGTTCCTTTGTCCATCTTCTGAGAGTACAATTTCTTTCTCAGGAAGAGCTTGTTTACCAAGGATTTTCCCTGATAAATATCTCCTAATTTCTTCCACAAAGAATGTGCAATTTTCTCCTCATAGACGTTTAACAGAACACTATCTGCAAGTGTCAATCGTATCATTCCTCTCACTTTTTGATCTACCAAATCCCAATCTTCCTGCTTCATTCCTGAAGGCTTGTTCCCAGACACAGCAGTCCATAGATCTTGGTCTACCAACATATCTTCAACTTTAAGTTTCCACAACTCAAAGTTTGTGTCATTAAACCTTTCAATTTATGTTCTCCCTAATGTACCCGCCATCTCAATTACATGATCAACACTTCACTAACTCCCACTAGAACCAAATTGACACCAATGACAAACCCTATCCAACAAATAATGGTAATGGGTCTGGCTCTGGCTCTGATACCACTTGTTAGGAAAGCTACTCATGAAAATGCCTTCCAAATGTCAATTTATAGAGGAAATTATATAAAGATCAAATCTACTAAGATGCATAGGAAAAATAAGAATAGAGGAAATAAAGGCACACACAAGATAAAACACATGAGACAAAGATTTACATGGGAAACCCTTTCGGGGAAAAACCCACCAGCCAAGAACTAGAGTGTCACCCTTTGTATTATAGTAACCAATACGTTACATACAAATAATAGACTCGGGGTCAGATTGCCTTTCCAATCAACCCTACCTCTAACACTATGACACTATCCTTAAGGCTCAAGCTTTAGCCCTCGCAACCTCTTCAGCAATACAACCATTACATTCAACCATAGACTTAGCCCTTTTATTCCTAATGAATCCCATAGACATTTATACACTTTGTGATTCGTTATAGAATTCAGTAGAACAATTATGGCTCCACAAAATGGTTACTAGCTGCCTTGGCACTCCTCTAGTTGATGGTCCCTTCAGCCTTAGACACTCCCTTTACCTTGAAGACTCCTTCAGCCTCGGGTCACTCCCTTCACCTCAAAGACCCCCTTCAGTACTTTGCCTCCATCGGGTGACCTTTTACCTCCGTCGGGTGATTACCATGGGAACCTTTTACCTCCGTCGGGTAATTACCTCTGTCAAGAACCTTTTACCTCTGTTGTGGACCTTTCACCTCCGTCAGGTTATTACCTCCATCGGGACCTTTCACCTCTGTCAGGTGATTACCATACGAGGCATATCTGAACAACACTTGCCTCCAGATATTCTACTAATCTTCTGCTACATTCTTTATCAATACAATCTACTTGAACACCTAGACCTAACTCATTACATAGTTATTTCTATTTGGGATCCATTCGCTCTTGAAAGCCTAACTCAACGGGCACTCACATGACATCTTTGTCCTTTCATGAATGGTTGTCATCGAATATTTTTCAATAGTATATGAAGCAATCAAAATATCTGGAGTGACAATTGAATCTAAAGTCCCTTTGAGAATAGATTATTTACAATAGATTATGGCCTCAACACCATTATTTTGGACCAAATAAGATACAAGGCTCTCTTCACACTCCTCAGTCTTGTTTGAAGATTTGAGTTCATCATGCAATATTTCATATGAAAAAACCTTATTTAGAAAAATTTACATGCTTTTAAAAGTGAGGCATGAGGTACCTATATTTGCTAGTGCAACTTTCTTTTGTGTCCCATTACATATTATCATTCATGAAGATTAATGTGATCATTTTCATTCATTATTTCCTTTTCATGCATATATTATTAGGGCTATGTGCAAATAGAAGTACTCAAATTTGGAGGGTCTTACTTATATATAGATTTAGTTTACAATAAGGAAATTAATAAAATATTTGAATTTTCTACTTTTGAATTTGTGAACTTTTCAAATAATTTTAGTGTCAAAAGAAAAACATGGTTTCTAAAATATGTATAAATAGAGAATGTTACATGCTACTTTTAACATGTATTTTGTCAACTAGATAGATGGATCTAATGACAGTTTACATATGAACATTACCTTTTTATAATAGAAAAATTCAACATGTATGAAAGGCTAACTAAATGTGGTCTAATATATGAAAACATAATTTGACATGTCAATATTTACTTGGTCATAATGAGGTGATTATTGTTTTACTTCATGAGCCATCCATTTTTATTTTCTAAGTTGCCCTTTCGGATTTGGGTTCAAGAATCCAATTTGAAATGGAGTTTAGATTCTTTAGTACAAAAACAATGTAAAAATTATATATAATTATTTCATGTACCCTCATATTGTGAAAATGATGTACCTTCCATGAATCTGTTGAGTATATATATGGTTTTATTCATATGCTCTATATGGCCCAAACGTATTTTCCAATTTATGTCTCTATTTGAACTATGGATTCAATTTGCATTTTTTTTGTTGATTATTATATATCTCTCTTGTGTGGAATTATATTAGTATTGTTTAATTTTTCTTGTGGAAATTTCAAATTAAAACATGTCTAATATAGTTATATCTTTTTTCATATAACTCCACTAAATATTGTGTTAAAACTATTTAAATTACTTGTGTACTCTCATAATTATAATTGCTCATATGTAATATAATCTTGCTTTCCATTTAATGTGACATTTGAAAGGACAATATAGCTACAATAGTTAATTTCCAATTGTTGACACATATTTTGGAACAGTAAATCACATTCACTTTCATCATGATTTTCCTTCTTAATTCACATTGTACTTATCAATGGCTTGATATTCAATTTTTGCATTTATACACTGGCATAGTTGTCCTTGGCACTCGACATGTCTATTATATTGTCCAAGGATTAAAATCTTTTTCTAAATAGGTCACAATAAAAAAAACTTTGCTTCTTAAGTTTTTGAAAAAAACAACAGCAAGAGGGTGTTGGCCAAGTGGGCTGACCATAAAAATAAGGCCCGCCAATAGGTTAACAGGCTACCAACAGCACAAAGTTAGCATGAAAGGTGTTGCCAAGAAAAGAACTAAACAAAATAAAGCACAAAGGCTTTTGCCCAAGAGGAATGGGTCAAACTCACACAGCAAGAGAGGAGAGGCAAGAGTTCAATCTACATCGATGGACAACGGTCCAAGAAATACAATCATTAGGATCCCCACAAAAGGAGCACCACCAGGAAAACAAAGAGCACTATTGTCAGAAAGAGGAGGGGGCAGAGCACTGTCAGTAGAAACAAGATGCAAAGCAGTGATAGAGGAAGAGGGAGCAGATATGTCCCCAAGGCCTAAGGACAAAGAAATATCAGGAGGAACAACAACAAGGGATGCAATAGGGGTTGGAGACACCCTAGAAGACTGGGCATGAACCGCAGTAGGAGTGTCCACAGGGGCACCAGCTGCATCAGCAACTAGTGAATCCTCGGAGGAGGACTCAAAGAGGGAGTCAGCAACATGAACTATCAGGTGATCAAAATTAGTAGCCTTCCACCAAGTATCATCACCTTTGTGACACTGAAGGACTTAATCGGTGGCCAAGTGACCAGTAGAAAAGTAGCGATGACAACAGAAAGGGAGGCCCTCAAAATCAAGTGCTTGGGTCCATGGCCTATCTCCAACCATGAGCACCACATCAGCAGGTAGCGGCTGAGAGACGTTTAAGTCAACCAAGATACAAGCAAAAGTGGTATGGCCCTGAGACGTCATAGGAACATCAAGCTTGAGGAAATAGCCAAGGGATTTCCCAATAGCCTCAAAACAAGACATCTCCCAAAAATGGTATTTTCTTATTAAGTTAATATAGTTTTCTTTATGTATTTATCCAAGAGATCAACCAATAAGCATTAATCAACAAAATAATGATTAGTCAATTTATTTCCATTACATTTGTTCTATGACTTATATTTGTTGTCATTTATGACATAGATGACTATGCACATAAGTTATGACACAATGGACTACAATTTAGAATGTGTTTTGTACAGTTTCATCCATAATAAGTGATCATTGGCCTTCATCCATCTATTAATCCATCCATCAAGCCATAATGTCCTTGCCTTGCTAGACACTAGGGAAAATTCAATAAAGCTTTCTCATGTAAGTACTAATTACCTTAAAAAATTCAAAAAAAAATTGAATAATGTCCCGAAAGAAATTTTTCAAAAAATCAAATAATATACTAAAAAAAAATTTAAAAAAAAAAAAATACGATCCTGAAAAATATCTAAGGGAAATATGATGCTGAAAAAATTGATCATGAAAAAATATTTAAAAATCATAAAAAGTCGTGAAAAAAAAAAGTCCTAAAAAATCCTAAAATAAAAAATCATCAAAAATCCAAACCAATAAATGTTATTTTATGACACTCATTTCATTCCCTCATCATGTACATAATCATTTTCATGTCATCAATAAATTGTAACTTGCGAGAGACAGACATCAATGCAGACACAATTTGAAGACTTGCCAAACATTGTGCTTTAATGAAATCATGTAATAACAAACAAATTATCCAAACAAGTTAGCAATCAATCAGATCAAAATTGTCAATCAATTTTTCCTTTTATCAAACCTGTCATTTGTCATATACAGGGTGTGGTATACTCAAAACCAGATGGTATTTGTCTTAGACAGGGTACTTCATTCCTGAAACCAGACATCATCATCATTATCAATCCAACAAACTATCAATTTTGACAACAAGATCCAAAAGGTTGTGGACTTGCTTTGTTCAGTGAATCTTATCTTTCATTAATTTATCTTTGGTCATGTTCCTATGCTACTCAAGGATATCACTAAGTGATGAGAGTGGTCGGGATGGTTCATGGTTCTTTATTTTTATTTTTGTTTTGTCTTTTGTTTGTGGGGTGTTTATCATTAAGTTTTGGGGTAAGTATGTCAAATCCTTTAGAATGGATGAAAATATTCCTTGTTTGTAATGTGTCTATTTTTACACAAAGGAATTGCATTATCACCTTGACCTTCTATGTCATGGTGTGACGCATCTGTTTATCATTGTAAATAAAGATCTATGGATAAAAGTGCACTTATAAAAGAAAGATTTCTGACTTATGAAAGCAAGAATGATAAAAGTGCACATGACTCTTTGTTCCCACAAGGGCAATGCTAAAGGAAAATCATGATGGTTCCTGGGTGTGGCTGATTGGGCTAGAGTTTTTTATGGTCCTTTCTTTGGTTTTTGGTTGCCTACTGGCCTTTTTTGTGTTGGTTCTTGCAGGCCTCTTTTTTAGGTTGTGGGAGCCTGTTGGTAAAACCCTCGTTGTAGTCTTGACTTGTCTTGTTTTAGTGGGCCTTATTGGTACATCTTTTTTTTTCCTCTTGTAATGGGTTTTGGATCCCTTCAAAACCTATTTTTACCTTAACCAAAAACTCTTCTTCATCTAATTTCTACTTTTTACTAATATTTCTTCCGTCGGTCCTAGCAATAATGTTATTTTTGAAAACTGTCCTCATGTTCATTTCCACCCAATTTTTTGATGGGGCATCCTACCTCCATTCTATCACTCCACTAGGGCATGATCTTTTATTCTTTGAAACAACGCTCAAAATCACATTGTCTCAAAGAGGGGAAAAATGTAGACACTAAAAAATGGTTCACACCTTTAGCCCCCATTTTTTAACACATCTTCTATATTGCATATTTGATCTTTATCATTCAAGAATATTGTGTCATTATTCCATGTCATCAAACATGAACATTCATCTCTTAAACTTCATCATTTTCTTAATCAATTTAATCTTTTGATCACGTCCAATCATCGCATTTCCCTCATTAATCACTTTAACCTTTTCATGTCAATCCTATCAATTGATCAAATTCATCCTCTTTAGGGGTAAATAACCAATAATTTCCACTTTATCCTAAGTCCTAAGCTTTGATAAATAAATTTTATTTATTTATCATGTTTACCCATGGTCTCAAAATTAATTAATTTTACATTAATTAAATGGTTAATTGATCCTAATTTGAGAATTAATAATTCTCTATTTTTTCCTAATTCATCAATGTGAAAGTTATTTGATTTTAATAATTGAATATTCTCTCATTGGCCAAATGGTATTTGATGCCTTAATTGTGCTTCATTTCCTCTTTTCTAGCCTACACCCCCCTTTTCTAGCCTCCACTTCCTCTTTTTTAGCCTCCACCTTTTCTTTCCTTTTGTCATAATTGTCATAGTTTGTGACAATTTTCATTTTTCCCATTTGTCATTAATTGTCATAGTTTATGACAAATTTTCTCTTTTTTCACTCACTAATTTCTAATTGAGCATCAAACTTGTCATAAATTATCATTAATTATGACAAATATCCTCTTTCAAATTTGCCAATTGTCATAGTTTATGAAATTGCCCTTTTGCACACTTTATTGCTAATTTGTAGTTCCTCTTACAAATTCTATAAATTGAGGTGTTTTCTCTCAATCTTTTACTAACCGTCATCTTTTGAATCTTCTCGTTATCATGTCATTTTTCACTAATAAAATTTTGCCCAATTTTTGACGACCATAGGTCAATTTTGCGACTGAAAAAGGTCGATCACTCAACCAAAGTTGACATGGAAATTATTTTGTCAAAACTTACGATGACTGGCATATTCGTCGTAAAACTGACAACCAAAAGGTTAAAAAAAGGGCTCCATGAGAGATGTTGTGTGCGCCTTTCAGCCTAAGCCATTTTCTTAGATTGTCACTTTTACAATGAGAAACCTATATAAACGATGTTTATGTCAACGCACATCCGTCAAAAGAGCGACGATAATCCATCAATCAAATCATCATTTATATAGGTTTCTTGTCGACCGTGAAAGTAACAAAGGTCAAAAAAGCGACAAGATGTTTTTTTTTTTTTTAAATATTTCACCCTAGCCTGTAAATCTTCAAATTTGAATGTTGGTTCTCGAACTTCTCTTTTTTTTGAGAATATTTTAACATTCTCTACTTAACAGGGCCAGCCACGTGAAGGTGGAAGCTCATCTGGCCCCTCCTAGGAGCCTCTTACGACCCTTTACGACACTTTAAGACCTCTAAGATGTATTCTTAGGGATTGTAAAGGGTCATAAAGGGTCATAAGGGGTCCTAGGACACAACAGCTGAGAAACATAAATGTAGGCATCATGGTCACAATTGTTTGGAGACACAACATAATTGAATGGTATACCCAGATGATGCAACGCAACCACTACTCCAATTCCAAGTTGACACTGCAAGATCCAAAAACCATAGATAAGAAATAAATTTAGAGAGCATAGGAGGAGGGCCATAATGACCAAAATAATATAGGGACCCTGTATTATTTTGGTCGTTACGACCCTCCTCCGCTCTCTAAATTTATTCTTGGATCCCGCAGTGTCAACTTGGAACCGGAGGACTAGTGGTTGTGTTGCATCATCTGGGTATACCATTCAATTAGGTTTTCTCTCCAAACAATTGTGACCATGATATTTACATTTATGTTTCTCAGCTGTTGTGATATCTACATTTATGTTTCTCAACTGTCATGTTTATGTGCATGTTCTTTATGTGTTTGGCTTCTCTCCTCGCATCCAAATAATATTTTCCCACTCTGAATCGAGAATGCAAGTGCAGCTGCGTAGAATATGCATGGATAACAAGTTTTTCCATATAGAGATGGTTTTAAATGATGAATGCATCTATTTTATTATGGTTACAACCCAATATCAACAAGAAAATTACAAGAATATAAACTTAATTTAGTCAAATTACCTGGCTTCAAATACAACCAATGTTCGTTTGTATTTCTCTCTTCCTGTCTTTGGGCATCCAATGCTCAAAGTCATACTTAAAGTATGTTCACCAAAGGGGGTTCCAGATTAGAGAACTCTCTTTCACTTAATAATTATGAAGCCATCAATGGTATACTTCTATCGTATACCATATGAAGTATTATAAATTTTGAAAAATAAATAGGAGAGTTGTATGTAATGCCCAAAATTCATAACACTAGATTGGACATTAAACAAACTATTTATTCTACTCTGAACATATCTAATTTGCAATATTTTTTTTCTTTCTAAACAATGACATACTACATTAATACATAGGGTGAACCTATTTTTTATATCATTTAACTGGAATCTAAAATGATAATAAATCTACTTAGAAAAATAAAGCTTATTACGATGTTATAATAACCAAAATAACTTGCAACTGCATACCTGAATTTCTCTTTCTTGCTTGTGTATCATATTCTCCTTGCCTCTCTATTTCCTACACCTGTATATACGGCTACACAACTAGATGCATGATATAAAATTCATAGTTTATTACATACAAGATCGTAAGATAAGCTACATCAATAACTTAGCTAAATCAATCATAAGGTATTTAAAACTAGTTTCGTAAAGAGATGCAAAATATGTAAAATATTGGTTAGGGGTGGCAAGATCAAGGAAGAATTCAAAATTACAAGACCTAAGAGCCAGGCCTAATGCCTCGGGGGCTCATCATAGATGGCATTGCCTATGTAACTCATAGAGACATCGTAGTTCAGGTTTAACTTTAAAACTAGTCTTTTAAAGGATGGTAGAAGTGGTTACGCAACCCCTTTCTAGGGTAGAGTCCCCAGACAATGTCTCCATTGTCTACCACCCACTTAGGTGAATAAGGATGAGATCCTAATTAGATTCTACCTAAAAATAAGTTATACGTAGACCTCCTCATAAGGTTACCTACCCAACGGTTCGTAACTACGATGGAGAACCAATTCTTGTAAGATATTAAGGTCAATCATAATCATATTTACATAAGTCACATGATACATATGCTAAAGATTGCATAGTAGACAATAAAAAATTAGAGCTAAATACAACATGACATGGTAGTAATGAATAACCCACCCTTGAAGAGAGAGATATGGTACTTTTTCAATGTAGAAAGTGGAAGTTGTTATTGGTCAATCTAGATCAATTGGGTCCACTATAACCTCATGAGATTGAGATTGTGTTAAGGCTATGAATAAGGAACGCACATATTTTTGTGGTAGGATAGAGCGTCTATGATCCCTTGGAAATTTTTTTCAATTAGCAATGGTAGGATATCATATTTATGTTCTGAAGCTTCTTTATCCAAAGGGTACCAATGGCATTTCTCTCTTCACTGAAATCGAGGGTGCAGAAGATGCTTTCCATCATTTGGGTATACCACTCAATTTCTATACCCAATGGATGCAAAGTAACCTTCGGCACCCCTTATTCAATCGAAGATAAAGGACATTGATCCCCTTTTGATAAATATTCTTCAAGAAAGATAGATGGTATCCTACCATTTCTACTTGAAAAGAATTCCCAAGGGAGAAAGAGAAACCAATGATTAGTAGTTGACATTGAGAAGACCTAAAACAAGTAACAATAGTGAAAATAATGAATAAGTATGCCAACATAATGAATAAGTGGGTAAAATACATTGATCCAATAATAATAAATACATTACAAATTCCAAGCTCACAATCTCAATGAAATAAACAGTGTATAAAACAATATATGGTGCACAATAATAGCAAGCATACAATGACAACAATAACATTGCATGGTGCTCGTGCTCAAATTCAAAATAGTAAGTCTATTAATTTATGATCTAATAGAAGAAACCTCATTGATCATTACCTTTGACTCCTCCATCATTATAGAAGAGATAACTACCTACAACTATATTTCATAAGGCATTGAAAACTTGTTTTGGAAAGAGATGCAAACTATGTAAAATATTGGTAAGGGTTGGAAAGATTAGGAAAGAACTCAAAATTATAAGACCTAAGGGCCAGACCTAATGCCTCAGGGGCTCATCATAGATGGCCTTGCCTACATAACTCTCAGAGACATCATAGTTCAGGTTTAAGTTTAAAACCAGTCTTTTAAAGGATGGTAGAACTTTTAAACCCAACGGTTCGTAACTATAATGGAGATCCAATTCTTGTAAGATATTAAGGTAATATCCATGATCCCAAACCTGCAATATTTATAATTGTATGAGATGAGATACATATTACCTAATTCTATTACCATTGGCCACACTTACATTATTAACCAATATTATATAAGTCATTAACTAGCTACTGTTTACACTAATAATAGATATCCCTTCCATGTTGGCATGTTAAATAGATCACTAATAACCCAAAGTCACACTTGAATAATGTCAATGATCCCTCCTAGATTTGATACTTGATAATTTAAAATTCTATACAGTGCATTATTTATGTAAAAAGAGGGTTCAGAAGTCATGAAAATGATAATACTCGACAGTTTTCATTTGAAGCAAAAGGTAAAATCTCTTATAAAAGTATTGGTATGATTTGGATAGCAAGGATCATCCAACTTCATAAAACAAGAATGGAAACAACCCAACTTAAAAGTAGAAGACATACAAACCTGTCTAGTGATCATATTGTGTTGAAGGTGGCACCTGATGCTGCTGCAATGACTACAGACATTAAATTTTACATCACTGCCTAATGTCATTGAAGCAGCATCAGACTCCACCTTCAACACAATATGATCACTAGACAGGTTTGTATGTCTTCTACTTTTAATTTGGGTTTTTTCCATTCTTGTTTTATGAAGTTGGATGATCCTTTCTATCCAAATTATACCAATACTTTTATAAGATATTTTCCCTTTTGCTTCAAATGAAAACTGTGGAGTATTTTCATTTTCATGACTTCTGAACCCTCTCTTTATAGAAACAATGCACTGTAGAGAATTTTAAACTATCAAGTCAAGGAATTTCTACTGAGGGCTTTAAATGGATAGTTGTCAATGTCTCCGGGGTTGAATCCAGTATGCTCCTGTATGATCCAAAACTTGCAAGGAAGGAAAAGATGGGGTTAGATCCAAAGGATCTAAGCAATGCTTGGCACCCTATTACTGATCCTCATCTACAATTATGCATGTGC
>MU225713.1:1453049-1468085 GCA_018584345.1 Thuja plicata | reverse complement strand
GATCCAAAGGATCTAAGCAATGCTTGGCACCCTATTACTGATCCTCATCTACAATTATGCATGTGCATAGTCAAGCCATACACTTCTAAAAGGAACAAGGATAAAATTTACAAAAACCCATCCAAGAGTTAGACATCATAAATAAGGTTAACTTTTTTAAAATGTTATAACTTTTTTCAAATTTTTTTTAATAAGGTTAATTTTTTATTTTGTTTAATTTTATATAGAAAATCATAACAAAGTCATAAACAAAAAAAAGTTCATGAGTTTATCAAAATATGTCCAACGTATCTAAATTAAATTCTAAAAAAGTTTCAGTATCTACAATATCCCTCCATTAATCACATTTATGCATATGGTCTGAACAAAGTAGTGCACAAACTACACAAAGAAGGAATCACGGAAATATGATTTCTACTTTCGTCATTGAAGCAATCTCAGTGGCACTAGCTGCCTCTCGAGCCTTACACAAGTTGCACTCATTTCCTACATCAGGTATTGATGTAGATGGGGTAGATGTAAATGTAGTTTCATCGACCCACCAAAAGTATTGACATCTATTATTTCCCTAAAATACCAAATCTACATCAGTTCCTCCTAAAATGATTACTTGTCACATTACTTTTAAACATAAAATATAATTCCATATCCAGACCTTTTTCCTATTTGGGCAACCCCAAAATTGACACCTAGGATTACTTGTTGTGCATGATGTCTTCATCACACAAGGGCCAACACCACATTGACACATAGGCACATTGACCAAAGTCATCGACGCTATATCAATAAATATTTCACTATCATTCCAACATATCATTTTGTTTAGTTAATTATTTTGTTCATTCATACTAATTATAATTGCAATAAAAAGCAACATACTAATGTAGACAACATCTCAAATCAAATTGCAAAATGACTATTGTCAATATACAGTACAAAATGAAAATGCTTTGTATTTGATGATATAATGAATCTAAACAACATGTAAATGCAACGTCCTAACTGCACATGATGGAAACCATATACATGGTTGTGATTGGGACTTTTAGTCCTTACCACGCATTGAAATGCATGTAAAGGCCTCTACAGTTGGGGGCATGTCAAATTGTGATATTTCTATCAAGATTCAAGTGTATAGTTTTTAAGTCAAACTCAATTAACCCATGTTTCATGAGTCATATTCCATCCATGAGTTTGACATTCACAAAATGACTTGTGTCAGCTGCAGTTAACAAACTAATCTCACGATAATTGTTGATGTTTTGACAATTCCTCTCATTACTTCTTCTCCGCTTGAAACAATTGGGAGTACTTGGGAAAGACGATTTAGGTCTACTATACCCTTTTCCATGTCCACTACATGTGTGGCTAATTTCTTCTTTTCTATCACCATTGCTCATCATGCTTCATCCTTGTTATATTTGTGGCCAAAATATCATTATTTAGAGTTGACTCACTTTCCCAGGTACTCCCAATTGTATGAATTAGAGTTGAACCATGTGTCACCTACACTCTTGCAAGTCATTGTCAACACATATCAATGATTGGTGATGCAAAAGTTTCATTAGTAGTAAACAAATCAGAAGAAAAAGTAAGCTTATCATCATGGTGGACATAGCTTCCAATAAAAAATTTGGATCAGGAGAGACATGTCTTGTATCAAGGAGCCATGTAAATTTTAATAATATAAATAGTTACAAGTGTCATTTCTAGATTGCTCCAATTTTAGTAACAATAAAGATATTGTGTCATAATCAAAGGGATTTACAAATGTGTCATTACTTATAGAGAAGGTGACAGAACCATACCACATAGTTGTATACTTTTGAATATATGCAATGAATGGTTATTTTCAATGTCAATCAATAATATATCTAAATAACTACTCAATGCTATAGGAGTTCATGGTAATTGTTAAATGATTCCACATATAATTAGAGAGTCCCAAAATTATATTGATAGTGACAATTCATCGATGACCCATTAGATGAATTAAACCAAAAAGGAGGCAGCATCAAACATAAGACCTATATCATCCAATCAGTAATGGATTTGAAAAAAAATCGACCCTTTTTATCTTTGGTGCATTTTACATGGAGATTAGCCACCACCATAGTTCATAGCCTACCAATAGCTCAATAAACATCTTTAATAATAAAAATTATAAAATAATAAATATAAGGATAGCTCAATCGACATCTCAAATAATAGGAATTAGAAATACTAAATAAAGTGCTATCTCAATAAACATCTTCAATAATAGAAAACACACAAAATATTAAAATATACTTAAACTTATCTTAAAAATACTAACTATAATAATAGTTCAATAAACATTTTCAATAATAAAAACAATAAAATAATCAAAATATATTAGAACATAATTTCATGTTACCAAATACAAAATATTAAAATTTGTTTGAGCGTGACTCCATGTTACCATGTTACAGTAGGGACCCAAGAAGCATTTATTTAATGGATTCATTCATAGTAATATCACCCAAACAATTTAAATCCAATCAAGGAAAACTAAGATACACTAAGAGACCTCCATCACGAACTCAATTTATATTCTCTAAAAAACATAAAACTTTAAAGTTTGATTTAATTAGCAGTACCAAAAACATTTAATACTATTTTTTTTGTTAAAAACGTGAAGTTTACCTGCCAATCAAAAGAAAATCATCCATGTGCATTACAATATTATAGGAGAAAAACTGAGACGTTCTCTTGGAGCAATCTACTATATAAATGTTGCATGATTGCATGCTTTGCCCACACCAACATATCTCCTCCAAATTATTAAGTTGGGTAAGAGTTGTTCATCTTTTTGGAAATAAAAATGGCTGCAAGTGATGTTGCATTCCCTTGTTCTTTCAATCTCTACCTTCATACTCAAATATTGGAGAAAAATTTAGTCTCAACCATGGCCTCCATTTGTGAGATTCCTTCATATGAGCATATTGTGAAGGAAGAGAAAAGTAAAATACTAGTGATTGGAGGCACTGGTTATATTGGTCACTTTGTTGCTCTTGCAGCTATCAATGCAGGTCATCCTACTTATGCTCTCATAAGACCCATCACTGCCTCTGATGCTGCCAAAGAAAAGTGCCTCCACGAATTAAAAGATTCTGGTGTTAACATTGTCTATGTATGTCACTAATTCTGTTCATAATAAAGATTTGTGTAGTCTTGGCCAAAGTGATATATTGTACCAACATCCTAATGTATGTTAGGTTTTTGCAATTACTTTGTCTTCTTCCTATGTTTAAGATATAAGCCACTATGAATTTTAACTCTAGCTACTTTTCTCTCTTGAAGGTAAATATCTTTTTCTCGATAGAGTAAATGAAACTATAATTATATCAGTTCCTCTTAGTTGTAGTGAAATATAATAGAAGAGAAATAGACTCTTTCCTGTAAAAAGTGACATTTGGAGTTACTCATGCTTGAAGAAAATGTTATTTCTTTTCAGAACGGCTGAAATGTTTATTCAGACTGTTATTTACTCATTTGAACAGGGGTAGTAACTACTTTATCAAGTTGTAAGCTTAAGGAAGAAAACAAAAGAATTTCATTGGCTTCTATGTAGACATACAAGTACGAGGGAAGTACTTAATGTTCACGAGAAAGAGTATGAAACTCTTGGCAAATATTAAAAAATTATGAATGGAAAACTAAAAATCATAGCAAGTTGTTCCTTAATGGGTCACTATCCTGAATAAACAATATTGTTGTTTATTTGATTTCCAAAAGGTTATGATCTCCGTATGAGACAGGATTTTTTAAATTTGATTTTCAAAAGGTTTTGATCTCCGTATGAGACATATGTTTACTAAATGAAACTTGCTAAAGTTTAAACCAATCAGAAACTTGTCAAGAGAACTTAGGGAATATGACAGTTCTACACAAAGTGCCCTTATTTTCCTAGTATCACAATACTCATTAACTCATAAGTATGAGAAGGGTTGGAGATAATTCATTTATCCGACCAGTGTAATAAATCAAATTATTGTGTTGAGTCAATTTCATAGAACCAATCAAGGTTCACTGCGTCAAGAAATCTAGGGTAATTGCCCAGATTTTGAGAATGCAAGTATGCTCATATAGTGGCTCCTTGTCAACTCTTGCTTTATTGTTTTACATGAGTTTGAAATTGTAGGATGTATGAAGACCCAAGTCAAGTAAGGGTGGGTGAGCACATGACTGCACTTCAAGTTAAGTGTTATAACATAACACTTAACTTGAAGTGCAAAAAGTTCATAAACTAATGCAAGAAGACCTTTTGGCCAAGGTGGAAAAAAGTTCTACTTGCATTAGTCAGTTCATTGTGTCCAGATGCATAGTGCAGTTAGTTTCTCATGCATAGCTAGCATGTGTCTATAGTTGTATGGTCAATTGGATCTATGTAGCATACAACACCAAACTTTGATGGCAACCTTGACCAATTTTTGTGTTTGTACCCATGTGAAGGGTAGGGCCACTTCTAGTAGGAAGATGTGTAGGGGACTGTTAGGTTTGTGGTTGGAGGAACTATGCTTGAGTGATGTTCTCCCTCATGTAGATTCGCATCAAGACTTGTGGTAAAGCTCAATCAGTTGATATCCTAATAGAATCTATGCTATGTATTTCAAGCTATGTTATATCATTGCTTACTTTGATTGTATGTTGTTATTCAAAGAAATGAACATGTTAGAATCATATTGAATTCATCATAGCATTTCAGAAGTTATTTTTATGTGTCATGTTGTACATTATTATTCATGTTGAAATTTTATTTCAAATGCATAAAAAATTTCATATGCACACTTGCAACTTTTACTTTGTGTTGTGGTTAAATATAGTTGTACTCATGTTAAAAGAAATGAGTTGTTACATATGGTATCGAGAAGCCAGATTAAATACTGGACCTAAGAGCTCACCACCTGAAATTGTAAGAAAACTTAATGTTAGCTAAGGAAAACAAATGAACCTATCTAGATTGATAGGATTGAGAATTTTCTAAATTTCACAGAAGAAAGTTCTCCTGAACCAACTCTATCACAAGAAAGACATGAAACATGATACTTTCTTTGACTATTTTGGGTGTTAACTATTGCTAGTCTATGAAACCTTCAGAAGCGTCATTAAAAGACTCCAAAAGGAGAGGAAGAAATGATCTGTAGAAAACAAAGAGACACCAACCCCTTTATATTTTGTAAACTGTAATGCACAAGAGCATTTTCAAGATTCCCCATCCAAGGGAAAAGATGTACTAGAGGAATAGAGAAACTTGCGCATTTTCCCCACCTCCTAATTTATTATATCTAATTTTGAAGAGAAGGAAATTCTCATTGAAATATACTGCATTAGCAGTGATGGTAGTTCATAAACATGTTAAATTTTGAACAATGTATAGAAAGAATAGTTGTGTGATAATGTAAATGATGTACATTCTTTTGAATAAATAAAGAGATTCAGACTAGCACATTCTAAGTGATAAACCAAACAGTAAGTTTCCTATGTTTTGGGGTTTTTTATTGGTACATTAACCATGATCTGGCATTACTGTGGAAATTTCACGACATAATTTATCAAGACAGGTTCTCTATTTAATGTAAATGAACTGCATAAGTTTCTCTCCCATGTGTGGAAAACTGAAAAAAAAATCTTTTAATTAATTTATTTTTTATAATCTTTCATTTTGTAGTTATTTCATGTTGATGGGTAACTGTTAGCACATTTTCTTACTTTTTGGGTAAAATTGTATACACAATTCTTTATTTTTAAAAAACACAAAATTGATCTAAAGGAGGGAGGTATACTATCACAACAAGAATGAGAGAGGAATCGGTTACCTATTCACTCAACAGAGAGGTTTTTTCAACAGGAGCAACATTTTAACTTCAGTTAAAAAGAACTGGCAGAAGCCACTAAAAATTTTCATGAAAATGAGAAGCTTGGACAAGTTGGTTTTGGAACCGTATACAAGATGGACCTCTATTCCCTGAAAGACATAGTGTTTCCATGGATTAGGAAATCTGTTTAAACAGACATAGAAAAGTCTTATTTTGTTTTCATCTTTCAGGGAAGAACAAAAGATGGAAAGGAAATAGTAGTAAAAAACTATTTGCGAAGTCAACACAGGGTAATGAACAATTTATGAACGAAGTGAAAATTGTGGCCAATGTTTAGCATCAAAACCTTGTGCAACTGTTGGGATGTTGCGCTAAGGGAAAAGAAAGGTTGATTTGTATGAGTATTTTCCCAAAAAGATCCTTGACACCGTCCTCTTCAGTAAGTTACACTTGGTTTCATGATCATTCCCTTTCTCATCGAGATTTTTAGTATTCCAACATTGTTTGAAAGGTATGATAGTCTAAGAATTGGGATTGTAGATCCAGAAAATTTTAGACTGTTAGATTGGAAAAAATGTTATAACATTATCCTTGGGATTTCCCACGGGCTTCTTTATCTTCACGAGGATTCGCCGATGAAAATTATTCACAGAGATATTAAACCAAACAATATTTACCAATGGGATTGGCTTCCATACAGCAAGGTAATATGTCCATTAAGATTCCTGTTTGTAGCAATTAACTTGTATTTTTATGGCAATGTCTGTTAGGAAACCCTAGCTACATTACAAATCTAGCTAGGAAACCCTAACGCTGAGAATGTAATGTTGTGTCTTCTAGAGTTTTTAAGGAAACATACCAGTATTAGGACAATGCACAATGCTCATGAAGCCCTTCAAGTATTCGGACGATGCACAATGCTCATGAAGCCCTTCCTTCTGCCTGTGATCTAGCTAAGACAGAATTAAGTGAGTTTGATCACTTTTTCTTTTGTTTATATCCCGATTTGGTCAAAATTTCTACAATAAACTTAACTAAAGTCAAAATTTTGACCTTTTCAGGAGATAAACAAAAAAAGTGAACATCACAAGCCAAAATGGCCTTTGGTCAAAAATGAAGGTTGAAAATGAGGCCCAAATATATTAGTGTTTGCTTTCATGGATAAATGTGTTTGTAATGCAGAGTTGACAACAAGAAGTGTGGTATTGGTCCTTTCTCTTCCCCAATCCACCTAACACAACTTATTCCCTCCTTAGGTCCTTGATCCTTTTTGGCACAATGTCTTCTACCTATCCAAGGTGGTAAAGTCCCTTACTGATCTTTCCAAGATGAATATTAATCAAACCAAAATCTTGCAACTTTGTGCTTTAGGGACACTAGCCCTATTCTAAGCCATAAACTAGAAGTCTTCACCAGGGACTTCTCCAACCCCAACTTGATATTCGGACTCCTTCCTTATGTTATAATTATTGAGAATCAACCCTTGGTTTGATCCTCCAACTGTCGTATAGTACTTATCTAGGACTATCCTAGAATTCCTTCTAGGTCTATCCAGGTGGTTTTTGGAACTTAACTTGTCCTCATGATCACCTTTTATAAAAATAAGGATATATTTAGATACCCTTTTGGAATTTATATTGGTCCCCAAAGCCTTAGGTTTCAACTCCACTCCAAAAACACTTAACCCTCACAAAGTTCACTGACCTAATTGGCCAAATTAGGCTTGGATATCAAAGTAAGCGCTAAGCAAGGGGTGCATGGAATTGATACACTACTTTAGACCTCCTCAATTAACTCCCCACAACTCAAATCCACCTTCATTTCACTCAACTAATCTAACTCTCCAACATAACAACTCATTTACATTCATTTTAGGTAGAATACATTAACATATTCAGCCTAGGGCTTGATGCATGAGGGCCTTTCCATTTGATCCATCTCCTAAGCTTTTCGAATTCTTAAATATGTAATCCTAACTTTAATTTTCCATAATATTAGTGAATTCAACCAAACTGAATGCAAGTTAGGACTCCATTTGTGGAATGAGCTTCTAACAAGCCTCTTCCTGGATTGCTTTTAGAAAACTTGTTCAAAACACTTCAAATAAAAACTAAGCAATCTCAAATCAACTGGAAAGTTACAATAACACAAAGGACCTTCAAAACATCAACTTGGTTTGCAAATATCACACCATACATGGCCGTACAGTTCAAAAAATGCTCAGAAAACCTCTTCATCTTCCATTCCAAATGCATCAAAACTTCAATATAGAAATTCTAGCCATCTTGGTTCAAAGTAATAACTAAAAAACTCTTCATAATTCAATTCAAATTGATCCAAAATTCCCTATGACTATTGGGCTCCCATCTTGCAACTCTCGAGAAAATTTTGGAAGTTGCATGAGCAGCATTTTTACATTTTTGCAACATTTGGCAATTTCTTGTCTTTTTGCACTCGAAGACTTTGTGATTGAATCCTAACCTATCAACTTAACATAAAATGACCAAAATAACATGAATCCAATGAATTCAACACCTAGGACTCATAAAAGAATAAAAACACACTTATAGAAACTTAAGACTAAATAGATGATCCTAATGGACTAAGGTATCTCTAGGCTTATAAGATTGCCTAAGAGATCCTTGACCAAACAAATGGATCCACAAACAAAATAATATGATTCTATGAGACCAATCTAGTTATTACAAACCCAAAACATTACATAGTGACAGTTAATTAGCGACACTCATGGGTGCACTGCACTCCCCAAGACAGATAACTCAAGTCCCTTAAGTTGGGAGATCTTCTAAATTGAAACCAGTCTTCTTGATGTCTTTAGGTGTCAACCAAGTAGCATCCTCAACTGAATGGTGTTTCCACTTGACTAGAAATTCATAGAAGGTAGATCTCCTGATTTGTTTGGCTACCCTATTGTCCAGTATATAATCAATCTCTTGTGATGGTGTTTTAGGGAGATCTTATAGCTCCTTGTCCTGTGGAAGATCTTGAGCACCTACAATGGAGACATCAATAACATGACCTTTGTATGGATATAGATCAACTACATTGAAAATGGGAGATAAACCAATAGTTGAAGGTAATTCAACTCTATATGCATTATTGCCACATTTCTTCAAGAATCTGAATGTGCCAATCTTTTTCATAATCAGCTTAGTATACTTTTCCTTGGGTAATCTTTCCTTTTTCAGGTGAACCATAACCATGTCTCCAACTTTGAATTGGACATCTCTCCTCTTGACATCTATTGCTTGTTTATATTTCTCAGAGGTTTGTTGCATTCTGTCTTTCACTTGTTGATGAATATTCTTCATAACCTCTGCAAACTCATTAGCTTGGGCACTCCTCTGGCCAAAATTTTGAATGTTTATTAGCTCCAAGACACCCCTAGAGTGGGATCCATATACAATTTGGAAAGGACTCATTCCTAAACTTTTGTTGACAGAATCATTATAGGAGAACTCTTCTTGTGGAAGGATTGAATCCCATGCCACTCCATACTCCTTTTTCAGACATATTATTAAGTTTCCCAAAGACCTATTGATGACTTCGGTCTATCCATCTTATTGGGGGTGATAAGAAGATGACATAGCTAGGTTTGTTCCAAGTCTTTTCTATAGGGTATTCCAAAAATGTCCCAAAAACTTGGGGTCTCCATCTGAAACAATTGTGAGTGGTAAACCATGGAGTCTTATAGTTTCCTTAAAGAATAGCCCTGCAATACTTGAGGCATCATGTGTCGTCTTACAAGGTAGGAAGTGTGCCATCTTGGAGAACCTATCTAAAACACATAAACATTGTCATAGCATGCCTTTGTCCTTGGAAGACCAAATACAAAATCCATGTTGATGGATTCCCAAGGTTTGCTAGGAATGGGTAATGGTGTGTACAATTCTGCATTTGAACTGGTGCCTTTGGCTTTTTGACAAACTAGACAACACTCCACAAATCTCCTTATCTCAGTCTGCATCTTGGGCCAGGAGTAGAATCTTCTTACTAGATCAAGTGTCTTGTCAAGACCAAAGTGGCTTGATAGACATCCATAATATGTCTCTTTTATGATTTTCTCTCTCATGGATCAATCATGGATACACATTTGACTCCCTTTAAACATTAGTCCTTCTTGAATCATGTATTCTGTAAACTCAGTGTGATATCTATCTCCTAGTTCTAAATAAAATTTGTAAATTTCCTTGAATTCTTCATCATTGGGATGCATATCCTTGAGGACAAAGATACCTACACTTTCCAAAGTGACTTCTTGTATAGCCGAATTCCTTCTGCTCAATGCATTAGCTACCTTGTTAGCTACCCCTTTCTTATGCTTTATGGTGAAGGTGAATTCTTGCAAGTACTCCATCCACTTGAGGTGTTTATGGTTCAGTTTCTCCTGCCTATTAAGAAAACTAAATGGTCAAGTATATATAATAAATTTTTTTGGCAATAAGTAATTCCTCCACTTTCTCAGTGATTGGACCATATCTGTGAGACCTACCTTAGACAGTCCTTGTTTCACTGCTTATTTTGTTATACTTTTAGTGTTTTCTATGCTCTCAATGATTATGTACTTAGACATACTTTGACTATCAGCGAGACTTTTTGGTACTTTTGAGGATCGGTGGAATCCTATGTTATATACATTCAGCACCTGATTTTGTAATCAGGGTACTTTTGAGATGTTTATGTTCTGCTTTAGTTTCAGCTTATGTTGATGTCTTATATGGATCTAAATGCATGAATGTAAAATGATGAAATTGTTTAGGAAACCAATGCTAGGATATTTCAGTTCTAAATGCAATGTGGTTTATATGCTTACCTATATTTTTGACGTTATGCTCTGTTTCATATCATGTGTTTTGGATCTACTGATGTATGCATTGAGTGTGCAGGAAGAGTTGACCATGGATCTAAATCGGGGACCCAGTTTTGGAACCCATGTATATACATGTGCTTACCAAGGTCCTGTCTATATGAAGAGATATGGACCTCGTTGTTATGTGTTTACTTTGTAAACGTGGTTTGCATGTATGTTATTAAATTAGTAAATGTTCATGTTATCAAGTCATGTCTTATGTTTTAATTTAAATGTGCCAAATTTGGCAAGTGTTGCAATTTATTATGGGCATGGCTAGTAAAGGGAAACCAAGGTAAGTCAAGGGTTAAATAAGGTCATCTTTGAGTAGTACCCATGTTTACCCCATGGTTAGAAGTTTCTAGAGTTTCTTTGACTTAGAATTTCGTAGGTTAACTTCAGGGTAAGTTTTAGAGGGTCTTTTGGACTCCTAGAGGATAACCGGGGTCAGTTTTAGGCACCCAACTTGGTACCCTATGGGTTAGGGGTCATTTTCATTCATTAATGAGCCTCTAAACTCATTTATTACCCCCTTAAAGTGTCATTTTCATCTTTGAGCGAATTTGATAGAGGAGTGTGACTTTGGTTAACCTCACTCTCTCTTCTACCCATGTTTCATTTGACTTTAACCTTGGAGGGTTAGGAAGTGGTATTGGTTAAGGTTGGTTAGAGTTACTTCACCCTTGGGTTAGACCTTGCTTAGGTTGGAGGTTTGCCTATTTAGGGGAGATTTTAGGATGAGTTGAGTGTTCACCCACTCTCTACCCTTAGAGACAGAATCTAGTTTGAAGGAGCCTTTGGAGAAGGAAGCTTAGGAAGGATAGATCAACACCAGTCTTCTTCCTACAATTGCTTGGATCTAGGTTGGACCTCTTTTAAAGTTTTGTTGGTGTTTGTGTGTTCTTGAGCTCAAGGACTCCATTAATGGATTCTATGGTTTTCTTGAATATTTTATTTATTGTTGGAAATTTCTTTTTTTATGTTTCTTAATGTGTTTATTATGTGATTGATTTCGAATGGGTCTTAAAGGTACACTCACCCTTGGGAGGGCAGAGTAGCCTTGGAGGGGTAGTGGAAATGACTCATGTTAAGTGCAGAGTCTCCCATGTGTGGAGGGATAAACTTGGGGTAACACGATACCCAAGATGCCAAGGTGGGCCTGAGGGCATTTGGGAGGTATAAGGAGGTTATTCAGGATAGCATCTTGTAAAGATGATCCTTGGCAAGTCCATGTGAGGCTTGTGTATCTTATTTGTGATCTTGGCTTTCTCCTTCAGTGAGGTCTACCACTACCCCTATTTCTGGAATATCTATTGGAGATACTTCTTCTTGTCCATCCTGGTATTGGGAAGTTTTCTTGTGATCGAGACTCCTTTTCTTTTCCTTCTTGTTGGTTGTATATGTTTGTGACCCGTTCCAGAATGGATCCCCAAGCTCGGGGGTGGCCTTGTAAAGGCCTAGGTTGGGAGGTGAGCCTCCATGGTCAACCGCATTTTACCTTGTTTTCAGGTACCTGGTGGATATCGAAGGTGCATAATACCCTTATGTGGGAAATGAGTATGGCTGGAAATTCGCCATTGTAATACGTCTTATCACTATACCCGAAGTTGTGCAGAATCATTATCTGAGATTCAAATGTATTCCTTACTGTTAAAATTTCTCATTCTTTGAAAAGTTATTATAGATTTGTAATATGTATAAAAGTTTATTAATGTTAGAAAATTTTATCAGATAAACTATTTTCTCTATTTTTCTGTTGGATAGCTTAAATCTATCCTTTATGTCAACCTTGGGATATAAAAGTGGTATATTAAATTTATAATGTTATTTTATATTCTCGAACTAATTGTTCTTGATGTTCTTGAGATAATTTAAGTGGCATTTTTATTTAACTTGCTGGATATCTAAATAAATTTTCAAAAAAAAAAAAAATGCATGAATTTAAATTTTTTTTTCTCCACCACATCCTTAGCAACGAATTATGGAGTACAACTATGTTATTTTTTTTTTTAAATTTTGTTCGTGTGTTTTTGCCCAACTTTTGGGCATGACATTTTGGTATAAGAGCCATGTTAGCAACATTGGGAACCTAACCCACTACGCTATCACCAAAAGTTGTCTTGCTTGTGTAGGATGCCACCTGTCACTCGTCAAGCCCGTCAGCAAGGGCGTGGTCGGCAATGTGCCCCTACGGCACTCGTAGAGGTACGACCTGAGGTAGAGGATCGTAGGAGGGATCAAAGCCCACCTCCTGAACCCCCTCCCGGTCCTAATGCAGCTTTATTGCTAGCTTTTTAGAACTTGGATGGGCTCATTTTGGACCGCATGCCACTGTTAATCAGGAGAGAGAGAGAAGTAGGAGCCCACCTCCTAGAGCAGGGAGAGATCAGTTAGTTCAGGAGGATGAGTCCATCGCAGTACTTGGTGGTGTTCCTAGGGGTGGTGCACAGAGGCTCGATAGGGCACCCCCCGATATCGGGAATCAGATTACAAAATTGATGAGGCTCAAACTGCCTCCCTTCACAGGAGAATCAGGTGGGGCAGGAGCTGAGGCTTGGCTTTTGAGCCTAGAGAGGTGCTTTGGCTTGCGGAACTATGGTAGCAACCTTAAGGCACGGTTCACTATCCTTTTTCTCAAAGACGGAGCCTCCACTTGGTGGAGGAATGAGGAGACCAAGGGTCTCATTGACATCAATACTCTCTCTTGGGGAGTTTTTCTTGAGCTCTTCAAAGAGCGGTATATTTTTGAGCAGTTCCGACAGCACCAGATTAACGAGTTCCATGACCTCCGACAACGGGGTCTTTCAGTAGCCCAGTATGAGGGCAAGTTTCTCGATCTCCTACCCTATGTGGTATACATGGGGGACGAGAAGCTGCAGGTGAACAGGTTTATCAAGGGATTAAATCCCGCGATTTTAGATAGGGTACGCATGGTACCTACAGGGAACTTGAGGTTTACAGCTGACAGGGCCTTAGTGGCCAAAGAGATAGTTTGAGGGCCACCGAATTATAGGGATGGTTCGTAGAACCACAATACCTCTTCTCAGGGTTCGGGATATCAAAAGAACTCATGGAAGGGTAATCAGAGGAACTCTTCAGGGTTGAATAGGGCCCCACGGCAGCAGCAACAACAGCAACCACAACCGTCCCAGCAGGATCGGAGACCTCAGGTGCCAAGCACACCTCCAGCGCAGACTCATCAGTCCTCTAGAGGTGGGCACAATGAGTCCTCTAGGGCTTCAGGCTCACAGTACTCTAGGCCTTCAAGAGTTCAGGTTCAGTCACGTGGTCCATGTTACACTTGTGGTGTCATGGGTCACTTAGCTAGAGAATGTTCTCAGGGTGGTAGTCAACATGCAGCAATGTCCGAGCTGACAATTCAGGATAGGGGAAAGTCCCACATGGCTTTTGCAGCAGTTGATAACTGGCCAGTAGAGCATCAGACCACCGTCTTTGAGACCTCAGGTAGAGTTGGACGACCAGTTGGATATGGATCCCATCCGTATTATGACTCGACGAATCCTTGCACTTTGAGGCAGGGAGCTGGACCTGGTTAGGAACCGTGATATTGGTACGATGAGGTTACAGTCCCTTGAGAGGACACAATGCAGATTAGATTCCAGTAACCTCACCTCTTCGATGAACTTCAGGAGTAGTTCATGCCTAGAGGGGGTGGATGTGAGACCTACCTTAGATAGTCCTTGTTTCACTACTTATTTTGTTATACTTTTAGTGTTTTCTATGCTCTCAGTGATTATGTACTTAGAAATACTTTGACTATCAACGAGACTTTTTGGTACTTTTGAGGATTGGTGGAATCCTATGTTATATACATTCAGCACCTGATTTTGTAATCAGGGTACTTTTGAGATGTTTATGTTATGCTTTAGTTTCAGCTTATGTTGATGTCTTATATGGATCTAAATGCATGAATGTAAAATGATGAAATGGTTTAGGAAACCAATGCTAGGATATTTCAGTTCTAAATGCAATGTGGTTTATATTCTTACCTATATTTTTTACATTATGTTCTGTTTCATATCATGTGTTTTGGATCTACTGATGTGTGCATTGAGTGTGCAGGAAGAGTTGACCATGGATCTAAATCGGGGACCCAGTTCTGGAACCCATGTATATACCTGTGCTTACCAAGGTCCTGTCTATATGAAGAGATATGGACCTCGTTGTTATGTGTTTATTTCGTAAACGTGGTTTGCATGTATGTTATTAAATTAGTAAATGTTCATGTTATCAAGTCATGTCTTATGTTTTAATTTAAATGTGCCAAATTTGGCAAGTGTTGCAATTTATTATGGGCATGGCTAGTAA
>MU225713.1:1441174-1451789 GCA_018584345.1 Thuja plicata | reverse complement strand
GCAGAATCATTATCTGAGATTCAAATGTATTCCTTACTGTTAAAATTTCTCATTCTTTGAAAAGTTATTATAGATTTGTAATATGTATAAAAGTTTATTAATGTTAGAAAATTTTATCAGATAAACTCTTTGCTCTATTTTTCTGTTGGATAGCTTAAATCTATCCTTTATGTCAACCTTGGGATATAAAAGTAGTATATTAAATTTATAATGTTATTTTATATTCTTGAACTAATTGTTCTTGATGTTTTTGAGATAATTTAAGTGGCATTTTTATTTAACTTGCTGGATATCTAAATAAATTTTCAAAAAAAAAAAAAAAATGCATGAATTTAAATTATTTTTTCTCCACCACATCCTTAGCAATGAATTATGGAGTACAACTATGTTATTTTTTTTTAAAAATTTTGTTCGTGTGTTTTTGCCCAACTTTTGGGCATGACAATATCATACATCTCCAAATCATATGTAGAGTGCTTCTGCTTAGTTTAATTAATATTTTCACTGAAGAATGCCATAGGTCTCCCTTCTTGACTAAGAACACCCCCAATAGCTCTCTTACTAGCATCACATTCAATAGTGAACACCTTGTGAAAATCAGGGAGTGTTAAGATAGGTTGTTGAGAGACTCTTGTCTTAAAATATTCAAAGGACTTGTTTGTAGCATCAATCCATAAAAACTTACATTTCCTTCCTCCTTTGATAGTATCTATCATTGGTGCACTCACCCCACTGAAATTCTTGACAAATTTCCTATAGAAACTAGCAAGCCCATGAAATCTTTTTACTTCACTGAAATATTTTGGAGTGGGTCAATTCAATATGGCTTCAACTTTGGAAGGGTCTATTTTCAAGTTACCCTTGGAGATGACAAAACCAAGAAATATCAGTTATTCTTGCATAAATATATATTTTTCCAAATTTATCCTCAACTTTTCTTCATGTAGTCTTTTCATTACCATATCTAGATGTATCAAATGCTCATCTGTATCTTTGCTAAAGATCAATATGTCATCTAAATATACAACAACAAAGTCATTTATGAAAGGCTTAAGGATCTCATTCATCAACCTCATAAAGGTACTAGGAGAATTTGAGAGACCAAAGGGCATCACTACCCATTCAAACAACCCCTCATTAGTTTTGAAATCTGTTTTCCACTCATCCCCTTCTCTGATCCTAATTTGTTGATACCAACTCTTTAAGTCAATTTTTGAATAGTATTTGGCTCCTCCTAGACAGTCCATGAGATCTTCTATCCTTGGCATAGGAAACCTATATCTTATGGTTATCCTATTGATGTCTCTATATTCAGTACACATCCTCCATGTACCCTCCTTCTTAGGTGCTAGGACTACAGGGACTGCACAAGGGCTTATGCTCTTCCTAATGAAGCCTTTCTCCATCAATTTTTAAATCTGTCTTGCAAATTCTACATTTTGGTCAGGGGCCAATTTGTAATCAGCCTTATTTGGTAAGGTAGAACCAGGTATGAGGTCTATATAGTGACTAATATCCCTCTGTGGTGCTAAAACATCAGTATTCTTGTATGCAACTATACCTTTGTATCTGTCCAATAAATCTTGTAAATAATCCCATTCTTAGTCAAGGTATAGACATTTTTCTTACCCCCATGTTGTGCATCAACATTATATTTCCAAGGTTGTCCTAGGAGAAGGTGGCATGCATCCATATTCACAACTTCACACAAGACTTTATATCTGTATTCTCCTACTTGAAATTCTACCCAACATTGCTCATCTACCAAAGTTTGTTGATCCTTATTAAGCCAAGATACTTTATAAGGGCTTGGGTGGGGTATCTTCTTCAAACCAATCTTATATATCATTTCATTAGAAACTAAGTTCTCTGTAGAACCAGAATCAACAATAACTTTGCAAATCTTACCAAGTACCTTGCAGTGAGTTTTGAATAGACTCTTCCTTTGTGGGGGATCCTTGGGGGTCGACACCTTCAAGAGTGTCCTATTGAAAATTATGCACTCTCCCTACTTAGGGTTTACAAGTTTGGATGTAGTGGTGTGGTAGGAAGTCATGCTTTGATAGTCCTCATCTTGGGTGAGTTGGACTCTCCTATCTCCTCTTGGTGTACTGAGACTTGAGTTGGCCTTTTTTGGGCATCTAAAAGATTGGTGACCAATATGGTTGCAGGAGAAAAAATTTCCAGTAAACATAGTGGTGTTTCTACCTCCTGGCCTTCCTCTATTGTTTCCTCTACCCCCTGTGAAATTACCTCTGTGATTCTGCTCTCTATCATACTCTTGCTGATTGGATTCTCCATGTGGTCTTAGAGATGATCCTCTTCCTTGAAATCTTCCCCTACCTCTGAAACCATTTCCCCTTCCTATATTGTTTTGTTCTCCTCTCCTCTTTTGTTTCTCTTCAATCTTCATAGCCATCTGATAACACTGGTGTATAGATTGGGGACAAAACAAACTTAGTTCATCATGAATATTATACTTTATCCCATTCATGTATCTAGCAAGCTTTTGTTTCTCGCTTTCAAGGGTCTTTGTCTTCATTGTGATTTTGTGGAATTTATCAGTTTAAGATCCCACATCAAGATGCTTCTGCTTCAAATTTTGTAACTTCTTATGTAGAGTTACTTCATAGTCTTCAGGAAAAAATTATTTCTTGATTTCTCTCAACATCTTTTTCCATGTGGTTATAGGGTATTTTTCTTTCTCCACCCTTTTCCCTTTGTAGGAAATTCCACCAACTTAGTGCACGCCCTTTCATTTTTGACTTGGCAATTTTTGTTCTTTGTGAGATAGGGATATCTTCACACTCAAAATAATTTTCTAGGGCTTCCACCCAATCCATACATTCCCCAGGGTCCATTTTTCCCATTAACATTGGTAGGTCTGGTTTGTTATCTCTCCTACCCACTCTCTCCAAAACTTCTAAGATTATTTTCTCTTCTAGCACCCTTTTCCTCTCTATTTCAATCTCTTCCTATTCTTCTTGGTTTGAATATGAATCATCACCAATAGTTCTACTTATCTGAGAACTCTTCAATTTTTCTATCTCTACTTCCATCTTCTTTTTATTAACTACCTGCTCCCTCACAATCTTAGCTAAATCCATGTTTGTGACCCTCAAAGGGATCTCTCCTTCACTCTAATCAACTTTCTCTTTCATTTTCATTCCCAAGAGATTTTCTAAGCTCTGATACCACCTAATGCAGAGGTGAGAGCAAGAAGTGTGGTATTGGTCCTTTCTCTTCCCCAATCTACCTAACATAACTTATTCACTCCTTAGGTCCTTGAGATTTTCTGACACAATGTCTTCTACCTATCCAAGGTGGTAGAGTCCCTTACTAACCTTTCCAATATGAATATTAATCAAACCAAAATCTTGCAACTTTGTGTTTTAGGGACACTAGCTCTATTCTAAGCCATAAACTAGAAGTCTTCACCAGGGAATTCTCCAACCCCAACTTGCTATTGGGACTCCTTATGTTATAATTATTGAGAATCAACCCTTGGTTTGATCCTCCAACTGTTGTACAGTACTTATCTAGGATTGTCCTAGAATTCCTTATAGGTCTGTCCAAGTGGTTTTTGGAACTTAAATTTTCCTCATGATCACCTTTTATAAAACTAAGGATAGATTGAGATACCCTTTTGGAATTTATACTGATCCCCAAAGCCTTAGGTTTCAAATCCACTCCAGCAACACCTAACCCTCATAAATTTTGCAAACCTAATAAGGCTTGGATATCAGAGTAAGTGTTAAGAAAGGGGTGTATGGAATTTATATAGTGCTTTAGACCTCCTCAATTAACTCCCCACAAATCAAATCCACCTTTATTTCACTCAACTAATCTAACTCTCCAACATAACAACTCATTTACATTCATTTTAGGCTAAATACATTGAGATATTCAACCTAGGGCTTGCTGCATGAGGGCCTTTCCATTCGAGCCATCTCATGAGCTTTTGGAATCCTAAATATGTCATCCTAGCTTTCATTCTCCATAATCTTAGTGAATTCCACCAAACTGAATGCAAGTTAGGACTCCATTTGTGGAATGAGCTTCTAACAAGCCTCTTCCTGGACTGCTTTTAGAAAAATTGTTCAAAACACTTCAAATAAAAACTAAGAAATCTCAAATTAAATGGAAAGTTACAATAACACAAAGGGCCTTCAAAACAACAACTTGGTTTGAAAAGATCACACCAGACAGGGTCATACAGTTCAGAAATGCTCAGAAAACCTCTTCATCTTCCATTCCAAATGCATCAAAACTTCAATACGAAACTTCTAACCATCTTGGTTAGAAGTAATGAATTAAAAACACTTCATAAGTGAAGTTAAATCTATCCAAAATGCCCTATGACTGTTGGGATCCCATCTTGCAACTCTCAAGCAACTTTTGAAAGTTGCATGAGCAACATTTTTACATTTTTGCAACATTTGGCAATTTCTTGTCTTTTTGCACTCGAAGACTTTGTGATTGGATCCTAACCTATCAACTTAACATAAAATGACCAAAATAACATTAATCCAATGAATTAAACACCTAGGACTCATAAAAGCATAAAAACACACTTATAGCAACTTTAGACTAAATAGATGATCCTAATGGACTAAAGTATCTCTAGGCTTATAAGATTTCCTAAGAGATCCTTGACCAAACAAATGGATCCACAAAAAAATAGGATGATCCTCTGAGACCAATCCAGTTATTACAAACCCAAAACATTACATAGTGATAGTTAATCCGTGAAAGTCATGGGTGTACTGCACCAATTTTTCATGGGAGCTACATACCAACCTTTTGAAGAGAAAGAAAGGCATTGGAGCAAGTTGAAGGGAGTTTTTTGTTGATTTGATTTCAATATTTTATGCTTCTCCTTCATGGATTTAATGTATAGGATAGGTGTTTTTTGTATGCTTTTGGAGTTTGATGGTTGCTCTTGCATGCAGGTTCCCCTTTTTCCCTTCCTACAGTTTCATTCCTAAATTTTGGAGTTAAGCTTTAATATTGTGCTTTGGTTCTTTGAATCCTAGGAAAACTATTTTAAAATTGTGAGCATCTCATGTTGAGATCATAAAAAACTTTCATCTAACTTATGAATGAAGAACTTCTCATTTTTGGGATATATTTATGGTAAATTGTCATCAAAATATTATAAATACCAAATTGATAATAAAAGGTCAATTTGGATTTTTTAAGGAATAGTCTATCTTTTCAATGCCAAAACAAGCTTCACTTTTCATTATATTGCCAATGATACTTGGATGTAATACAATCTATTTTTTACTTTTCGTGTCAATACATTGGACAATATCACAATTTAAACTTTTGAATTCTTTTCCAAAGTTCAAATAACCCTGCCAACATTTTGGTGGGAACATCGTTGCTCTACAGTCTTGTTTCTTTAGGAACCCAACTAAGGACATTTCGTACCCAAATCATAACAATGTATGTGGGAAATAATTATTCCAAAATGCAGTAGTGTCTTAAATACATCATTATTAAACTGACAAAAATAATTGTTCCTAATGTTAATAAACTTTGACATTATTAATTTCTTAAGACTAGAATCATGTATTAAGGAATATGATTTTAGTAGATCAATTGATGAATAAGAATTTTCTTTTCTTTTCTTTTCTTTCGTTAAGTTTCCAAATAAATAAAATCTTTGTGATCAAGGGAAGCAAAAATTGTGTGTTTTTAAGGGTAATTTTATGTATGATCAAATAGAGTGAAGATGTTGAAAAAATAATTATTGTGTAAAATGAGTTTGATGGTAATATGATAATTATTTTATCTTTTTCTTCTTTTTTGTGTAGTTTGAGAGTATAATTATAAAAGAAGGGGTTGTTACACTCATTTTAATTTATTTTTTTCATATAGAGTATGTATTTTACTAAGAGATCGTAAAAGGGTAGTTCCCGTTATTCTAGAAATAGTTTTCTCTAGCATTAAAGATGAGCTCTGGGTGTACATTGTGTTCTAATTTATTTTATTATATTCATGTGTTTTTCATTTTATGGATGGGTATCAAATATGGGGTAACAGGGAAGGATAGGTATTTGTATTTGACCTATTTGTCAGATAGTTGGCAAAATAATGCTTTGGCCAAAGCGATATTTCAATTCAATAGATACTAGATGAATGTATTTTAGGGTAAAAGCATAGTTGAGTGTCTCCTTTTAGACTAACTTGATTGACTCAGCCCAGTTAGAATCAGCCCAGTCAAACTCGTCCGAGTCTAACACGGTCGAGTCCACGTAGCCACCACGTGGTGCCGAATGGCACCCACGTGGCCCAATAGACTAGGACGAGTGGGACTCGGCTGAGGCACACTCGGCCTAGTCCATGAAATATTTTAAATACCAAAACAAATCCTCCAAGCTCCTCATTTGCACATTGAGGGGCTACGAGAGTGGGAAAGGTGATTCAGAGGAAACTTGACCGAGTTCAGGTAGGGGGCCCAAATTGTTTTCTATTTTTTAAAACTTTTTTCTGTATAAATATGTAAAAAATGAAAAAAAATCACTTACCATTATAATATATTATTTTTTTCTTCATTTAAGCAATAAATGTTTAATTTATTAACTATTTTTCAAAAGTGTTGCATGTTGAAGAAGTTTTATATGTTTAAATGTTTAAATTTATATGTAAATGCATGAATTAACATGTTCGAATTTAAATTTTTTCATTTGAAGTATGTATGTTTGAAGTTGGATAGATAAATTATGTTAATTTAATTTATTTGAAATTATTTTCAAATGTACGTGTGTATGTGTATTATATATATAGACAGTTTTTAATTTATTTAAACATGTTCTTTTTCAACACATGTATATTGTATGTGTGTCATGGCTTCTAGTGGTTCAGAGCATAGCATACATGATGGTCAGGCCTCACAAGAATCCTTGGGCCACCATGGTATCACACAGAGTAGAGATAGTCGTAGACAGGAGACTATCTCTAGGTTGCATGCCACTCTAGTTGCGCTAGAGCGGACGTTGCAAAATAGTGTTATCCTCCCTAATAGGGAGAAATTGTCATCTATTCACATTGAGCTGATGAGTATGATTTAGAAGGCTAAATTATACAGTCGATATGATGATATATCTATTAATGTTTTTTACAATAGCCTCTCTAGCACTGTCACAAGGAGTGTGGTGTAAGGAAACTCAGGTGAGGAAATAGCTTCCTACACTAATCTCTAAAGGAAAGTATTGTGCAAATTCTTTTAAATCCTTACAATTTTAGATTCGTTAACTACTTTAACAATGATATTGCTGCCATATACCATGCATACAGAAAATAGAGAATGACACAATGATTTACCCTAGGGAAAACCTTTCAATAAAAAACCCCAGCACTCCAAAACCTGCACAATGTATTATCTTCAACACAACGGTTACAACACACTTTCAATGCAAGTTCTTTCAGGAGACAATCGACACTCAAAGACAAATCCAGTAGCATGAGATCATACCAACAATACACTCTTTTCCTATCCCTATTTGCAACCCTAAAAAATGCTTATATCATGCGCTTTCCTTTTTAGGGAAACTTCCAAAGATAGTTGTATTAGGGTTTTACCATTCTCTGAGAAAATAGGAACCCAAAAAAAAAAATTGGGGCGATGCGTCGAACCCCACAATTGTAGAAGAGTTTACAGTAGTCAAATTTATCAGTTGCGACATGTCTTGCATGTCTTCACCCGTCATTGAATCTTCTAGAAATAGCTCTTACGTGTCATAGGAATCTTTCATAACCGTTTCAGCCATGATCTCCTTACACACAATTCAAAATGCTGACACATCAAGTGGAGTGACACATCAACATGCCAACTAGACATGTACACTCACACTTAATTACATTATTTGCAAGAAATACATTTTACAAAATAAATAATAAGAATAGGAATTATCCAAGGTTGAGACACCTTATTCCTAATAGTGGGTTGGAGGACAATTAATTATAATATTTTTGTTACTTGAGTTAAGAACATGTTTGGAACTCATTACATAGATAAGAGGTTGGTTAGAGCATACAGGGTCATGAAATGTATAGATGACTTAGTGGTCCCTTTTATATATCCAAGATGGTTGACGGCCCATCATGTGTGGCCCCAAAAGGATGAGATGCCCCTATATTTCTACAAATAATTGTTTGCGGAGTTCCATTTGGGTTACGATGTTGATTTTGTATAGATTTACCTCCACATATTGGTCAAGGTTGGGGGAGATATCAGGATAAGTTTAGACCACCTGATTTACCATAGCCCCTAGTAAGAGGGCAATTGTGGGTCAAAACTTGTTGGTTCTTCCAAAATGTTTGGAGACCCACACAGGAGCTAGATAGGCTGCAGCTGAGGATGCCTGCCTAGATATTTTTTCTAGTATTTCCACCATCGTGACTCGGGTTGATGAGTTGTCATCTGATTATGTGGGTAGGTACATGCTCAGATCCTGGACAAGCACAAACGTTGATCCTTCTAGTCCATTTTATTATCCTTACATCTGATTTAAGCTTCCCACTCCATATGAGATAGCACGACTACTAGAGGATCATCTACACACCATAGCACTATTTTAGTGAGTGATCTCCTGACATCTTATCAGGCACATTCTATGTTGCATGGGGTTCCTCCAAATGATATTCCTACATTCTTTCAAGGAATTTTTGCGAGATCCTCCATAGGAAGCAATCAGAGATAGGGAGATGTAGAGACAGGTACCTCCAAACAGGACGACATCCAGATACATCCTACAGCTCCACGACAGAGTGTGGATTATCTTACACCGCCTCGACAGCAGACACCTACAACCTCACGATTTCATACTAGATTCTCAAATTTGCTTATAAATGAGGCCATTGATCCTGATGCAGTGTCCTTATACTCTTCTAAGTTATCTAACATTGGATGTACATTGCAGTAGGTAAGAAACCATTTAATTTTGATTCAAGAACATTCAAGTAATTGTGTGTGTGTGTGTGTGTGAACTAGGTACAGGACACTATGATGGGTGTTACATATAGAGATTTACAGGAGTATGGTGATACGATTCATCAAGATACACAAGTAAAATAATTTGAATTAAATAATTTATTTGTTGAGTTTAAATGACATTTTAAAAAATCAACATTATTAATTATTTGTAAATTGTTACATGTACATACAGACCTAGGTCCAGTAGGATGAGGATCCACATGGGCCCAGACACAATGGTGATGGCGGTCATTGAGAGTTATATTGTTTATTGGTTACATAGTTTGAACATTGGTCATGTTGAGTTCTTGATTTTCCAAATATATTTACATTGATATTTGACCTCTATATTTGCATATGACATTGATATTTGATCTAGTACATATATGTGTTTATCTCTATAAACCTCTTGTATTTGTACATGACATTGATAGTAGATATGTATGTACATGTTTTTAGATATGTATAGAGACATTTACATTGATGTATGTTTGGTTTTTATTTTACATTTCTATATGTATAAATATGTATGGGCATTGATGGTTGTGATCTATATGCACACACACACACACACACACACACACACACACACACATATATATGATCATGTAGTCTATACATTTATTTCTAGATATATAGATATTTGAACTAAAAATAAATTTGTGCACATGTAGACATATGTTTATATCTATACATTTAAGTCTCATTTCAATTTAATTGAAATATGATATAAATTTAAAAATATCAAATTACAAAGTAGATCTTGATCAATATAATCTTGATTGTACACCAAAGTATCAATATAATTTGTTTAATATAGATCAATTATTCTAAACCTAATCAATCTAATCAATTTTTTATTTCAATAAATAATTTAGAAAAATTACACTTGTAATTTTCAAACAAAGTATCTTGATCTAGAAACTTTAATAAAGGAAACCAAACTATCAATCTAATATAATGTAGAGAGCTTGAAAATAATTTGAAACCTAACAAATCTAATTGAACAATGTAATCAATTTATTAATCAATCTAAACAACCTTAATCAATCTAGAATCAATCTAATCTAATCAATTGAAAATATATTGAAAGGTCTAATCAATTAAAATTCAAAACCTAATCAATATAAATTCAATCTAACCAACATATCTAATCAATTTAATTTAATCAATCTAATCAATTTCTAAAATCAATCTAAAGTACCAATTTAATATAACCTAATCAATATTTATTCAATCTAATTGAACAATCTAATCAATTTATTAATCAACCTAATATGACCCCTTAAGCCCTATTATGCATGGTAACCAGACATAATAACCCGGCCAAAATAACCCTGGACACAATAACCCCGCTATAATAACCCAAGGACACAATAACCCAGGGTCACAATAACCCATGGACAAAATAACCCATGGTCAAAATAACCCATGGAAAAAATAACCCATTTTGAATTAGGTTTCAAATGAGCTATTTCTTAAATTTTTCCAAATGTCACTATTCAGGGATGCTTTATCCATTTCTCTCAGTGCTTGTGGAGGAAAGTTCAAGAAGAAGGTCTACAAACACGTTACAATGTCAATGAAGTATTTTTATTTGAGATCAAAAAACTTGTTGCATTAGCTTTTGTG
>MU225713.1:1426734-1441022 GCA_018584345.1 Thuja plicata | reverse complement strand
GACTAGTTGATGGTTATGACAATAATAATATTTTAGATTATATAAGAGGCATTGCTCATAATTTGACACTTTAATTGAAAATTTGAATAATTTTTTTTTAGAAATATACTTGTAATTTATAAATTTTATTTTCCTTTCTCTATAATCTTATGGGGTTATTTTGTCCATGGGTTATTTTGGATTGGGTTATTATGACCCTGGGTTATTTTGTCCTCGGGTTATTGTGGCCGGGTTATTCTATCCAGGGTTATTTTGGTCGGGTTATTATGTCCTGTAATCATTATGCACCCTTAAGTCCTAATATGACCTAATATGTATATATATCCAGGTTAAATCATGTATTTCAAATCATTTATAGTCTGCTTCAAATATGATTTAAGTGCGCATGATATAGATCTATGAAAACACATTAAAAGCCAAAGTTAGCTCCCGATACATGTAGTCTAGATCCTCTCTATACTTTATTATCTCCAAAAAAATTGTTTTCTTCAATAGTCAACTTCCACTTTTGGTTTCCGCGTCTTTCTTTTTGGCACAGTCTCAAATAGAAACTTTTTTTCTATAACCAAGTGACTATAATGTAGAACTCTCTGTCCAGGCATGTATTCAATAAATTGAACTCCATTTTTGTCAATCTTAACTTGTTGATAATAGGTGCCTTCAATAACAACTGAACCAATTGGATATTGTTGTCCATCGCCATCAACAAGTTATTGTGGAAACTTGTATTTTTATTTGGTGCATTTTAGTAGATAATAATCTACACCTTCTACATTCTCAGGATCTGCAACCACAGCAAAAATATCACCTAGAAATGTAAAAATGAATCGTACATTTAAATTGATAACAAAACTTTAAGTTTGGACTACTAAAATTTGAACGTCACTCAAGTAAACCTTATAAATTATATATAAACTATAAATAAAAAAAATGTGTACATGTATGTCAGCACACACTTGTAACAACTAAGTCAGAAACACTTTCATAATCAGCTGAATATATAGGATCATGTATGTCTGTCGTTGTCATCATCTTCATAAGGAGGCATTCTGATTAACTCTTTCTGATCCCATTGTGAAACATATCCATTTGCAATATTAACACATTGACTCATTGTGTTGTTAACAAAATTTTCACAAAAGCATGATTTATCTCTTAGTTGAATCAGTGGAGGCTTGTGTTGTAATGTAGTCATCACTTGATGTAAACTTCTAGTACCAACAATTGAGTGACAATTGTAAGGATTAGATCGATTGATATCTAGAACAAATTACAAATTTTAAATAAATTAGTCAGATCTCAGTTCAATTATGAAAAATGTGAAATGCATGTACATTCTATATATAGACTCAACTTGAACACATGTAACCTATAATTTAATTTTTAGAATTTGAGTTTGAAAAATGAAATTTTTAAATACCTATCACTTCCCAAAAGTAACGTTTGTTGTATTTTGTGTCTCGAGTAGCGAAATGATTTCAACAATTTTCTTTGCATTCTCTATCATGTTACCTAGATATATAAAAATTTAGTATAATTAGTTTATTTCTAGCAAATGAAGATTAAATAACGTGTACATACTATACTACAAACAAGTTGAATATCAAATGTATGTACCTTCAATTTCATGTTGTTGGAGTGCACACTTCACATATGATCCTGCTCCATCATGCTCTCCTTTTCCATGTCCACTTTCAAAGAAGTTCCAAAGAAACTTAACATTATCTCTAGTATATGTTGCATGGCTAACCAATTAAAGGATTTTGCATACTTAAATTGACCTACAATTTAAAGTTATAGACATGTACACACACATGAACATTTAACTTAAATATATATATAAATAATCATGTAAAAAATAAAACTTATATAATTTATCTAATAGAATTTGATGACTAAAATAAAATAATATACTTACCCACACACCCATCAGACCAGATCCAGTGTTGTGAAGCATTTATCCTGTGATTCACAAGATTGTTGAAAAACATGCCGAAACAATGAGCCACGTAGCTCCTATTATGAACCTTATCATCGTTGATATAGAAATGAACCTCCTTGATGATAATGTGTTCATTTTGATCTATACTTTCTATCTCATCCAAATCAAATTGTGCATGTCTATAGGTCACATGCACAAATATTGCAACTTGCTCAGAATGATAATATTGACTTTGCAGCTCTGATTGAGGGGAAAATGTATAGTTCTCCACAAAATCTACAATTGAAAGAATACAACCAGGTGGGAAAAAAAATTGGAATCATGAAATTGTTTAGCTTGCCATCGTGCACCATGACAATGTTTGATATGTGGATAAATCATAGATCAAAATTTTTCCATGAACTGAAGGTACGGTAATTCACTCTCCTTCAATGCATTTTTTTAATTCTTGTCCTTTCTTAATTTTGTATCTCTCATATTCAAATCTCTTCCATTGGATTGGTGTTGTAACATCAATATTATCAAATTATAAAGGAAATTTCCATAAATATCCACAATCATTGCATTCATTTTTTATACACTAGACATTGAATTCATCCGAGTCTTCTGATTTTTCACATAGAATGGACTTCACAAATTCGATTGTACTTCCAGGAACCATATCTATATTAAGTGCTACCATAACCTTTTTATACAATTGCAAGTATAAGTGAAACTCAACATGATTTTGAGAACAACATGTTTCACAAACCTTATTTATGCGTACGAAGCAAGGGCACAACATCTCAAACATTCTCTGGCCTATTTTCACATCTAAAAATTCTTGTTTGAATGATTCAAATAGTTCACTTTGTGTAGTATCAAAAAAATGTGTTGGATGTGAAATCTTTATACCGGTCTCTTCATTTTTCATTTGTATAGTGTCCCTTCTATTGGGAGAAACATGAGAGTGGTTGTTCCAAAATTTAATGACTTGTCTTCTTACATCTTCAGAAATGTTATCTTTTCAAGGAACTCTACAAATCTATACCCAATTATTTTCAATGTCCATATCCAACATATTTCTCTTCCTAATATATCTCTAAACAATTCTTTGAGATACCTTGAGTAAACCAAAAATTGCTCAAACTTGATTTCTATTTGTCAATCTCTTACTGGAAATCATAGTCATCAACGCTCTTCGAGCAGCATTTGAATCAAGTCCTCCATCTGTCTTGTTAACAACATTCAATGCATCTTGTAAATTTTCAATTATTGTTTCTTTTACTTGACCTCCTACACTTTTCCTATTATCAACACCCAACAACTCCAAAACCAGAGTCATTTTTCTTTTCCTAAATAATTTTGCAAATAATTGTTCTTTTCCCACCAAATATTTATCCTCAAAATATTCCTTCCACATATTTTTGAGATACAATTTAATAGTGCTTTCAGGTACCAGGTGCTCCGGTGCAATTTGACTGATAAGCGATTCCTCATTCACCTCCATCAATTTTTTCATTGTAGGATAAATATATATACCTTGACTACTACCAATATCCTCCCCTAGTTGAGTTTCACCTTCTTCAGCATCGATAGGTTCTTCTTCAACATCGATTGGTTTCTCTTTGATTATTTTCATATGACCTTTCATTTTTTCATCCCTTTTACGATCATATTTCCTTGTTCTAGTCCTTTTATTTCCCATTGCTCAAATAGAAGCAAGAAAAAAAATTCTTTAATCCTTCTTGACTAAAAAACTTTCCTTCACACTCCTCTGGAAACAAAATTTCTTTGTTGATTCCCTGAAAAAATGCCTCCTAGTTTCACAAATCCCTTATATTCTTAAATAAGGAATGAAATTCACAATTATATAATTTATTTTTTTAAAAAACTTATATATATACCCTTCTCTTTGAAAGGGTGGCTCACCCATGCAACCGCTTGTGGGGAGCTGACCCCTAAGGGGACTCGGCCCAATAGGACTCGGTCGAGTATAACTGAGCCAATTCAGACTGGGATGAGTCTACCTAGGTGGCATGCCATGTTGGCAGCCAAACCCCCCAAAAACATCAAAAAATAGCAGTTTGCACTTTTGTTGTTTCATTCTCTGCTCAAAATAGAAAATATCAAAAAAGTAAAAGTACCCTTTTCTAGATCTCAGAACTACGATTCTGGACATATAAATTTTATATTGTTTCAATAACAAAATGTTGAACAAATTTGCTAAAAACTACATGTAGGTATATTATGTTTTGAGAAATCGTTGATCAGAAAATATAAAAAATGCTAAATAATTCAAAAAAAAATTAAAATCATATACAACACTAGAGAAGTGAATCCTCTTCAAAAATATGTAATTTATTTAGTTTTTGGTATAGTTTTGATAAGGAAAGTGGCGGGAGACAAAAATTGTTGATTTCAAGTAAGTTCGACTTTGAATACTTATAACGGGCAAACTATAGATCAAAAACACTTTTTTTCACTAGCTATACATGTCATCTAAAATATATTCTAAAATTGAAGTAAAAACAATGTTTTACTTATAATGATTTGGCGGGAAGTAAACCCCCTGATTTGTAGTATTTTTTCAGGAAACAAAAAATAGACCTAAAATTTTCAAAAAAAATATAAATTATGTTCAATTTTTTAAAAAAAATTATGGGCATAAAATTCATCCTATTTCACACAATTCATCAGTTTACATCATCTACAAATTCTCAACAGAAATGTGACTTTTATGCCCTTTAAGTTTTACAGTTTTGGTGTTGTTAACCTTTTTCCTTTGTAAAAGGGTGACAACTTATTGTGCTTTTACCCTTTATTTTTAATCCATGTCATATCATTGTATAGATGCTACATTGTCATAAGTGAAATGTTAGAAAATGCACAATGTTGCATCCAAATTCCATATGACTTTTGGTTTTGATTTCCGAGATACATTGAGAAAAGTCAAGTGCTCAAACTTTCATGTTGAGCATCGAGAAAGCACATGCTTTCTAGTTGGGCACAAAAAGTGTTTGGACCTCATTTTAGTCTCAAGAATAATAGATAGAGAGATATCTGAGGCTTGAGGATGAAAAACGGTTCATAGTATCATTTTATCATGTATATGATGTAATCAACCTATTGGTCATCTATCTTTATCACTTTCATTCGATGTATCATCTTGTTATTCGTAATTTATGTATATTGATGATGTATTATCTCTATTATGAGAAAAACTCTATAAAATTATCTTTGATGTATCATTACTTACTTTCGACTATGAAATCTATGAGTTGTTTGTAGAATTTTTGTCTTATGTGGATTTGCATTGTTGAATTCACGTAAGGACGCTAATCCACATAACATGAAAAATTCAAAAATATCTTACGTAATCTGTCAAAAAGAATATTATTACTTCAAAAATAAAGTTTTGCAAAAAAATTCTCACAAGAGAAATATTACAACATGATAATATGTTTAAAGTGACCAACAGGTCAAATACATCAATGATAATGATGAATATACATCAATTATATCCAACAGCTTGATACATCAAATAAATGATAACTTGATACATCAAATAAATGATAAAGTGATATTATAACCAATTACCTAGCAAATAGGTCAAATATGAATACCTATCCTTCCATGTTTCCCCATATTCGGCACTTGTTCATAAGATACAACACACATGAATAGAAAAAAAATTTAAGCATCACTCGTCATGATTTCATTTCATAGATAAAATAAAACTACCCTCTCCCTATAAAAGCAATAATAGGAATTAATAATATTATGAGAAAATGATGACGCATTCACATTTAGATAAACACACAATTTTCTAAATTTAAGATATGGTGGAACCCAGATTTGTAGAATAATTTGTATTCATAATCAATCATGGAAGTATCTCTTTGCATTTATTCATTTATCTTCTATAGCCTTCTGGTTTATACATTATGTTTCTTACCTATATTTCTTATGTATTTTATCGATACTATATTGTTTGAATCTATGACTCTAACAAGTTATTCTTGTTTACCATTGATTTCTTCTTATTCCCTTTGGGTGCAGTTTTAAAGACTACCAAGGTCGAGGTCAAAATACAATGGTTGTAATCAACATATAGTTTATGCAACCATATGGATCGTAAACTTACCCTATGTCTACTTATAGCATGATGATGCAATGAAGCAGTGAACGATCTTCTATCCATCGTGGGGTGGTGAAGTATTCTAGTCTAGACCCTCGTGATAATCGAAACAGTCGAATAGAGTTGTTGAAAGTTTGAAAATTCATGACCAATGTACACGCAGATTCTTTTAATTGACTTGGCACCACAAAATAAGTGTCTTGTTTCATATGGGGTCCTCTTGACTAAAGTTAAACCAAGTCACATCCGATATGATTAAGATCTGATCCAACGGTTAAGTGTGATGGCGCTATCGCAAGTCACACGACGTTTAAACATCAAGCGATGGTGAAAATAATGACAAGTGTCCTAGGCCCACCAAGATATATAGGTGGAATGATGTGGATATAGATGTCGGTATTTGGTTGGAAAAAATAATTAGTGGTTTACACAGAGGAGCATAAAATGGAGTAAAGGACAGACTACTTAAAAGGCATCTTTTAGCATATACCTTAAATCAACGACTGTGACTTAATCGAGCGGGTAAAAGTAATAGGGTAAAAATTGAGGCATTCAAAGAAGATATGTGACCGTAAGATCAAATATCTACAGCTCAACGCAATGGCGTGATGGGAAGATGAATGAAGTTTAGCCATCACGTGATAGCGAAAGACTTGACACGTGGCAATGACAGGAAAAAGACAAAAAACCATGGTGACAATATTAAAATTGATTTCTTACATGGCATTAAAGTCTTTTATTTCTCTTAGGGTTTATTTTATCATTTGATAAATTGACTTTTCATGCAGAAGATAAAGGTGGCAAACACAAATGATCGAACGGTTCAGATCTTCGACATCATGAAGAACGATCGCATGCAGACATAATGATTGACGTTATTGTTGCAGTCGGTAAGAGGAAACAAATTTGATTCTAGAGACCATGCACAAGAATATCTATGTGATCGACATGCCCGGAGCCAATGATTTAGAATCATCAATACAAGACAAAGGATATGTTAGAAATGATTGATCTATTTCCAAAGTGCGCAATACCAATAATACTGTCATACTGGGCTGATATATCAACAATGATATCTGGTGCCATGCAGAGATTATGAATGAGACTATGGATGGATATATTATTGGAGTATCATTATGATGAAGATCTGTTGTTTAATTTATTCTCACAAACACATCATGAAATACTTGTTAAGTTATTATGAGACTTAATCGTTCAATAACTGTTATTGAATAAGGATAACTGTTTATTCCATTATTGTAATTAAACATTCAGTTATTGATCACTAGGTTAGGTATTTGTTGGGAATCGTCATGTTGATTTTAAGCTTGTTTGAATCCTTTGGGTTTCATACTTATAAGGATATCAAGATCAGCACAAAAAGAAAAACAATAAGACTTACTGTTACTATAGTCAGATGGGATAGATGGATCAATAACTGCAAACTTGAATTCTATTGTACTTGTAGACACCCTAAAATGCACAGACTTGTGACTTTACATTAAAAACACTAATTTTCATCTGTTAATTAATGGTTTTTAATCATTAATTAATCATCTATTTTCCTCTAAATTCATTCTCCAAATCATCTAATCAAATTCTCAAAATTAATTAAATAATTAATTTTATTTAATAAATTAACTTTAATTGATTAATTACCATTAATTAATTAATTAAATTCAATTTCCTATAGTTTAAATTGAAAGATTTAAACTTACTAATTAAATTCTTCCAATTAAATTAATTTAATTTCACTCAATAAAGCAATTCTAAATCAAAAAACAATTCAATTATCTCACATGTTGAAAACTTTAATTACATAAATGAATTAAATATTTATTTTTTTCGAAGAGATAATCTTTAATTAGATCACATGGGTTACTCCACCCATCTCTCCAGTTCACATGGGTAACTCCACCCACCCCTTCAATTCTAAAAGGTAACTCACAATTAGCTCTTCAGTCAACCGAACTCAATCTCCTCTTTACCAATTGAAGAGGTGGAGTTTACTGATGGCTTCTCCAGTTCCCTTTGATCTCAACCATTCATCTCCCTACCTCTGGGATTGATCTCGACCATTCGTATCACCCTCAATTCCTATATAATAAACCCTTCATACCCATTTGAAGGATCCAGGATTTAAAGCTCTCATGCGCCATTACTCCGTCAGTTTGGTTCTAGCATTCAAGTCATCTTGCGATCACACACACATTTCAATTATCAAATTCTTGACACTTCTCAAGTCTTAGACGCTTCCCACACTAATATTGAGCATCAAAAATAGCAATTCGAAAGGAGTAGAGAGACAGTAGAAGCTTCAAGCAGTTGGGTTTGCATTCATTTTTTTTCTCTTATTTGCTTGTATATTTTATTGGTTACGTTTAAGTATTCGTTATTAGTAGTTTTTTGTATTGATTTCCCCATTACAAACCTGTGCTACTAACCCTCATTGTTGGAAAGCTTGGGAACCACGAATCTGAAGAGGCGTAGAGTACTATTTTCTAAAATCAATAAAGATAATTCCTTTTTCTTCATATATGCAATTGTTTCATTAATCATTTTACAATTAGTCCCTCAGATAAACCAATAGAACTTCTTCAAAGTGATAGTTTGATGTGCATGCTTCCTGATTTGATTCATATTCCATATTTTCAATCGGTTTTCTCATTTTGCATGGTTAAATTATGTTGATTGAGGCCTCAATCAATTGGTCTGTCATCTGAGAAGTATTACCTTCTTGAAATATCTCTGAATTTTTTTTAGGTTGCATGTACATTTCATAAGACCTTTAAAGTGATAAGTTTTCTAATAAAATTGTCTCTAAGGTTGAACATAAGATTGGAATGATAGTGACTCTATTGCCCATGGTTGATCAAGGCACTGGTCTTTCTTGTTTGTTGGATTTTGGTCATAGTTTCATTTTTTATAGTTTTGAGATACTATATCCATCTGCTTTATTCAGTTCATATCTTGAATCCATCAATATTCTTTAAATATTTGCAGCATTACATTAATACTTGAAATTTCATTGCTCCTAGTTTAAGGATTTCAGTAGTACTTTGCCATACTCTGGGATAAGGAAGTTTGAATCACATATTATCTTATCTAAACCCTTAAATACTTGGAAGATAAGTTTAGGGTATAGGCCCACCAGCCTTGGTTCTATAGAGCCAAAATTGCAGGAAGGTTGATACTTGGAATAGGTTGAAACCTTGTTTGTTGGAAAATCACTTGGGTTTCTCATCATTGGATAGGAGAAATCTATAGGAAATTCAATTTGTTGATTTGAACACCAACAGATTGGCGACTTCGCTGGGGAATTATCATTAAGGACAGTTTTTCAGAGTTTCTAGTAATAGAGGTTAGGCTCTACTGGGAGAAAAGAATCTAGAAGACAATAAGTATTTCCTTCTAAGAATAAGGTGGCGACTCTATTGAACAAAACATTTCAATCAGTGACTCTACTAAGGGAGAAAACTCAGAAGGGGATAGGAAGACAACCTAGAAGGGATGAGAAATTATCTTTTAATTAGTAATAGAAGATCTATTACATGATGTTTATAATTCTGTTAAAAATATTTTTGATTCCCATTAATACTATGCCTTTGGATCTTAGAAATTTTCAATGAAGTTCTAATGAATTGTTTTCATAGCTTTCACAGAGGGTTTCTAAATTTTATGGGGATTATGATGAATCAGCTCTTGATCATTTGGATGTTTTTCATATATTCCTTAATAATTATGAGGTTGATATAGAAGATGATGCCATGAAGTTGTTTGCATGGTCATTAAAAAATAATGCACAAAATGAATATGAATCACTACTTGCACAGAGTATCTCATCGTGGAGGCAGTTTGAGAAATGGTTTCTTGATATGTTTCATAATGTCAGTGGTGAAGGAGAGAATGTGTGTTATGGACAGTATGAAGACCAAAGTTACAGCATGGAAGAGGATCATATCTTGTCTCCACTTGATGCATTTTTTAGTTTGGAGAGATTTGAGGGGGAGTCTATACCACATTTGTTCATAAGAATGGAAAGAATTTATAAGAAGATACCATCAGACATTAGACCTCCACTCACAGAATTCATAAGAAAATTTTGAGAATTGGGAATCTCCCCAGATGACCCTGATTTGAAGTTCCTTATGCATGCATTAGAAGATGATGATGAATATAGAGAAAAGGAGGCTTATGATCAGATTGAACAAAATAGAAATATCAGTGATAAAAAAGAAAACATGTGCTATGAACAGGAAGAAGATCTAAATTACATTATGGAAGAAAAACCTTACATGCCTCATTGCAGTGCATATTGAGAAGAAAATACATACAAGATAGCTACATAAAGAATCTCAGATCATAGCATAGATTTAATACCTTGTTCAGATTCTTCTTTCAAAAGATGTGCAGGAAATGATAACTCCAGCCATTGCTACATATCCCAAATAATCAGACATCTATGTTGTGGTGCATTCATCAGAGAAGATGATGTGGATGATGAACCAGTAATTGATTCATGTGTGGTTGACCTTTTGGGTAATAGGACATGCAAAATAGATGTAGATAATGAAATGGAGGAAGAAAACCTTCTCAGTACCAAGGAAATTTCAGATCTGTTAGATAATGGATATCAGAAACATGTTCAAAAAAATGGTGAAATTGTTTTCTCAATCCACCATAGTAAACAAGTTAATGGATCATTATATATTCAAGAGGTACCAGATCAAGAAGATAATAATTTCCAAGAAACAGACGACAAAGATGAATTAGAACAACATACAATATACGAACAGAAAGAGGTTTCAGATGAAAAATCTCATAAAGGTGTGTTTGAATTTTCTATATTCCTGAATCCAGTGTTTGAAGAGGAAGTAGAGGAAGATAAATATATGCTCTCTATGTTCTTAAATCCTTTATGTAAAGGATATTTTCTATACAATCAAATCCAACAACATTATGATAAAGATAGCAGACCTAATGAGGACTTTGAATTTGATAAAATTCAAAATATGTATTCAGAAGTTGAAATATCTTTCAATTCACCCTTTGAGAAGGAGCGGTATCAGACTTGTGAAAATAAGATTAAATCAGCCGAGCATGATGATGAGAATATGTTGAAGGAAATTCCTGAAGACTATCCAGATAATGAAGATATTGGCTTGGTTGATGAAGTACATGAAGTCATTCAAAAAGATAATCCATCTGATAAACTATGTATTATGATCAACATGTAGGAGAAAAAACATATAAGAATGATCACAAAATTTTGTCAAATCTATTATATAAGGAAACAATAGAAAAGGATCATGCAAAATATTGTGATAAGTTTGTCAGAAATAATTTATTTATATATTTAAATCCATTATCTAAGAAGGGTAAAGTATGTACAGACATTATGGTTAATATACTAAGTTTTAAAGATAAACATTATGATATTGAAAGTATGATATCATCAATAAAAGAACATGCCAAAGATTTGTGTGATGTTTCAAATCTTGAAACTATGGATAATTTAGATAGAATCAAAACATGAAAGATTTTGCAGCCAAGTATGAAGGAAGATATGATCTTGAGATAATTTTTTCTCAGATGTTCAAAAGAAGCTCAGTTGATCAGAAGACAAAACATGATCAAACAAATCATGGTGTCATGTTAAGAATATTTAAAATATTACATAAACAGAATAAATTTTTTGACAGAGGGAAATAGCAGTGTTCATTTTGGGGGGCCTGGGGCCACCCAATTTCATTTTGCATCAGGTTTAATAAGGATACTCATTCTTCTTCTCCAGAGATAGCTGGTATCTTGTTGTGTCCAAGTATGAACACACATCTCCAGAAAGAGCAACTGGTGGAACCCAGATTTGCAGAATAATTTGTATTCATAATGAATCAAGGAAGTATCTCTTTGCATTTATTCATTTATCTTCTATAGCCTTCTAGTTTATACATTATGTTTCTTACCTATATTTCTTATGTATTTTATCGATACTATATCATTTGAATCTATGACTCTAACAAGTTATTCTTGTTTACCATTGATTTCTTCTTATTGCCTTTGGGTGCAGTTTTAAAGACTAGCAAGGTTGAGGTCCAGATACAATGGTTGTAATCAACATAAAGTTTATGCAACTATATGGATCGTAAACTTACCCTCTGTCTACTTTAGCATGATGATGCAATGAAGTAGTGAACAATCTTCTATCCATGGTAGGGTGGCAAAGTATTATGGTCTCGACCCCCATGATAATCGAAACAGTCGAATAGAGTTGTCGATATTTTGAAAATTCACAACCGATGTACACACAGATTCTTTTAATTGACTTGGCACCACAAAATGAGTGTTGCATTTCATATGGGGTCCGCTTGACTAAATTTAAACTGAGTCACATCCAATCAGATTAATATCTGATCCAACGGTTGAGCGTGATGGCACTATCGCAAGTCACACGATGTTTAAACATCACGCGATGGCGAAAAGAATGAAAGGTGTCCCGCGCCCGCCAAGATATACAGGTGGAATGACGTGGATACAGATGTCGGTATTTGGTTGGCAAAAACAATGACTGGTTTACACGGAGGCGCATAAAATGGAGTAAAGGACAGACTACTTAAAAGGCATCTTTTAGCTCGTGCCTTAAATCAACAGTTGTGACTTAATCGAGCGGGTAAAAGTAATTGGGTAATATCTAAGGCATTCAAAGAAGATCGGTGACCATAAGATCAAAGATCTATGGCTCAACATGATGGTGCGATGATAAAATGAACGAAGTTTAGCCATCGCGCGATAGTGAAAGACTTGACACAAGGCAATGACGGGAAAAAGACAAAAAGCCATGGCGACAATATTAAAATTGATTTCTTACGTGGCATTAAAGTCTTTTATTTTTCTTAGGGTTTATTTTATCATTTGATAAATTGACTTTGCATGTAGAAGAGAAAGGTGGCAAACACGAACGATTGGATGGTTTAGATCTTCGACATCGTGAAGAACAATCACATGCAGACATGATGATTGACGCCATGGTTGCAGTCGATAAGAGGCAAAAATTTTGATTCCATAGACCATGCACAAGAATATCTATATGATTGACATGCCTAGAGCCAATGATTTAGAATCATCGATACAAGATGAAGGATATGTTAGAAATGATTGATCTAGTTCTAAAGTCCGCAATACCAATAATACTATCATACTGGGCTGATATATCAACAATGATATCTGGTGTCGTGCAGAGATTATGAATGAGACTATGGATGGATATACAATTGGAGTATCATTATGATGCAGATCGATTATTTGAGTTATTCTCACAGACATATCGTGAAAGACTTGTTAGGTTATTATGAGACTTAATCGGTCAATAATTGTTATTGAATAAGGATAACTGCTTATTCCATTATTGTAATTAAACATTCATTTATTGATCACTAGGTTAGGTATTTGTTAGGAATCATCATGTTGATCTGAAGCTTATTTGCACCCTTTGGGTTTCATACTTATAAGGATACCAAGATCAGCACAAAAAGAAAAATAATAAGACTTACAGTTACTATAGTCAGATGGGATAGATGGATCAATAACTGCAAACTTGAATTCTATTATACTATTTTCCAAAATCAATAAAGATAGGTCCCTTTTCTTCATATATGCAATTGTTTCATTAATCATTTTACAATTAGTCCCTCGGTTAAACCAATAGAACTTCTTCAAAGTGATAGTTTGATGTGCATGCTTCCTGATTTGATTCATAGTCTATATTTTCAATTGGTTTTCTCATTTTGCATGGTTAAATTATGTTGATTGAGGCCTCAGTCAATTGGTCTGTCATCTGAGAAGTATTACCCTCTTGAAATATCTTTGAATTTGTTTTAGGTTGCATGTACATTTCATAACACCTTTGAAGTGATAAGTTTTCTAGTTAAATTGTATCTGAGGTTGAACATAAGATTGGAATGATAGTGACTCTATTGCCCATGGTTGATCAGGGCACTGGTCTTTCTTGTTTGTTGGATTTTGGTCATAGTTTCATTGTGTACGCCTCTCTCTCCGGTTTCCCACAGCTTTCCAAGGGCGGGGGTTAGTAGCAAAGGTTTACAAGTGAATGCAAATCAAGTACGCAATAACTACTAAATGAATAACAGAAACGTGAGCAATAAAATGTACAAGCAAGAGAAAGGAAGACAAATGAATGCAAACCCCACGATGCTTGAAGCTTCTATT
>MU225713.1:1401339-1423275 GCA_018584345.1 Thuja plicata | reverse complement strand
AATTCATTTATTTATTAATTGTTTTCAACATGTGAGATAATTGAATTCTTTTTTATTAAGAATTGCTTTATTTGATGAAATTAAATTAATTTAATTGAAATTAACTTAATTGGAAGAATTTAATTAGCAAGTTTAACTATTTGGATTTAAACTATAGGAAATTGAGTTTAATTAATTAAATAATGATAATTAATCAATTGAAGCTTAATTAATTAAATAAAATTAATTATTTAATTAATTTTGGGAATTAGATTAGATGATTTGAGAAGTGTATTTAGAAGAAAATAGATGATTAATTAATGATTAAGAAACCATTAATTAATAGATGAAAATTAGGGTTTTTAATGTAAAGTCGCAAGCCTGTCCATTTTAGGGTGTCTACACATTGTTTATAGTTTTGAGATACTATATCCATCTGCTCTATTCAATTCATATCTTTAATCCGTCAATATTCTTTAAATATTTGCAGCATTACATTAATACTTGAAAGTTCATTGCTCCTAGTTTAAGGATTTCAGTAGTACTTTGCCATACTATGGGATAAGGAAGTTTGAATCACATATTATCTGCTCTAAAAATCCCTTAAAGACTTGGAAGATAATTTTAGGGTATATGCCCACCAGCCTTGGTTCTTCATAGCCAAAATTGTAGAAGGTTGATACTTGGAATAGGTTGAAACCTTGTTTGTTGGTAAATCACTTGGGTTTCTCAGCATTGGATAGCCAAAATCCATAGGAAATCCAATCTATTGATTTGAGAACCAACAAGATATATTTTCCATTAGGGTTATAAATTTAAGATAATAATCCTCTTGAATAATACAAAAAAAAATGATATCACTTTAAATGGAATATTTTTTACTTATAGTTATTAAGTCACCAAGTAATACAAGAATATTACTTGATCTTTAATTTAATTCCCAAAGGCATAATACTTATAGTGATTAAAGATGAGAACTTCTGCAACATATATATAAGCAATTCACACATAGCTCTCTAATAACAGTTACTTTTTGCATATGATTACTAACTTGTGATGTTTCGCTTCTAATCATCTGCATGTTGTATTCTTTTCTATTCAACAAATTGAATTTTTTAGGATCTACAAATATTGGTTGAAAGTTGGAAATAATCATCTAATAATTGTATTCCTTAAACTATCCAAATTAAATAACATTGCATTTGAATACACTATAAAAATATATATATGCTAATCTTTTACCAAATTGAATTTAATCATATTATGACCAAATCTTTGGATAATGTCATGATACATTTTAACAAAACTCTTTACTTTAATAATATTAAATAATCACATAGGGGAAAAATGTCATCTTCGTCTTCTCCCACTCCTAAGGGTTCCTGCCCTGCATGTTCAAATGTGTCATTTCCTAGGCATCATGCCTTTATGGCTTTGGGGGTGGTGCTCCTTCGTTGAATGCTTCTATTGTGGACGGTGGGCTCCTCCTTCAATCTGTGGTTGTCTTTCCATCTTCCCCTTCGCCCCCTTCGTCTACCACTAGGGTTTCTTTTAGTGGTGGTGCAGTGGTTGCTTGGCCTAGCTTGGGAGATGGCGGCCATTCTGGTGTGTGTTATGGTGGTCATCAAGGGTTGAAGCGTCGGCAAGTTGACAGAGGTTTTATTCCAGTTTTAAATGTCATTTCTTTGAAGTTGAATGCGGAGACGGAGGAGGAGATAGATCATTATGTTTTCTCCTCTCATGTTGTTATCTATAGATTCAAGGGTTTTGGGCCCAGCCTTCCTCAGTTGCATGCTTGGATCTCACAAAAGTGGGAGGCTCTCATTTTGGGTATAATTTATATTTATCCTATGGAAAAAGGTTTTTTTATTGCTAAATTTGAGAATGCTCAAGACATAAACATAATCTTGTGTGATCTCTTTTTTAGTAGGGAGGAAAAATTCTTGTCCATGGTTAAACCATGGCACTCTGATTTTTGTCCTTCGTCTTAAATATTTAATAAGATTCTGATTTGGGTTCGATTTCCTTATCTCCCCCTTCATCTATGGGTTGATTCTCTTCTAGAGGAAGTGAGAAAAGTACTCGGGGATTTTTTGATGGTTGACGTGGAATCTTATGATATTTTTCATTCCACCTTTACCTGTATACTAGTCAAAATGGATGTCTCTAAAGGGTTGCCTACAGAGATCTTGATTAATTATTTTAGGGGAGTTGGGTTCAATCTTTGGACTATGAAGGGGTTCCCTTTAGGTGTAGAAGATTTTTTAAAATTGGTCATGCAATTGCTCAATGTGGTTTAGAGAAAAAAAATTGGCGGCTTCGTGGTGTAATGGTGCTTCTGATCGGCATTATATGGTTGTGAAGAAGTCTGATATTCCTAAGAGTTTCTCCTAGATGGTTGCATAGGATTCTCGGTGTCTTGAGGCTACTTCTGTGGTTTATTTGGTTACCGATGGTGGGGGTGTTGATTCTAGTGTGCCAAATCTTGTTGTCTCCTGAATGTGGGTAGGAATGTGGATCAGAATACTCCTTCCAGTGATAGTGTTTTGGATAATATTTCTAGTGGCATATGTGATAATGCTTTGCTTGTAGGGAGGATTTTGAGTTGGGGGTTGTCCTCTCAGTTGGCACTCTTTCTCAGGATGTTGGTGGTTCATTGATTGGTTTGATGGCTTGGCATGATGAGGCAACTAAGGGGAAAAATGGTTGGATTACTATTAAGAGTAAGAAAGTTAAGACGTCGATGCCCTCTTTTTACATGACTCTTCGCTCCCACAAGGGAAGTGCTAAAGGTAAATCTTGATGGCTCTTGGTTTCCTCTGGCCCTCTTGCTAGTTTTTGGTTGCTTGATGGTTGTTTTATTGTAGATTTTGTTTTGGGTCATGGGAGCATGTTGGTTTATCCCATGTTGTTTGTTCATTCTTGTTTAGGTGGGCTTTAAAGTAATATATTTTTTAAACTTGTTGTAAAGGGTTTCGGGTCCCTTCAAAACCTGTTTTTACTTTAATCAAAAATATTAAATAATCACATGACCAACATAATGAGTTTCTCTAATCTCTTAAATCATTGACACCGTGATTGTTGTTAGTGCTAAAGGGGGGTTTGATGCAGTCTCAGAAGAATAAAATATTGGAAGTTATGATGATGTTATTAATACACGCAAAATTCTCCACTCAACCCACACATTTCTGAACAATATTTCTCTTGTTTAGAGCATTATATTTTTATAGCAGTAATGGTTTACAATACCACAAGTTGTTTTGTCTGAGTTGCCCAAAAGAGATGCAACCGTGATACTTTGGGTTCTTATTTGTTTGTACAACCATTCAAATTTATGTTTTTAAGCACATGATTATGTAATCACATATTGCATACAATTTGGTGTAACACAGTCTTTTGTACTTGAAAGGGTGTCCACATTCGGCCTATATCTCAAACTTTATTTCATACCTTGTTTCAACACATACCCCAGTGGATTCATGTGCTCATAAACTAGAAAAGGTTGTGAATTGAGTTTAAACCTTATCAGTTATTTTGTCATGCCTCTGGTTCCACCTTGTTAACCATTTCTAAGACTTGACTATTTCAGATTTCTTCCCTTTGAGCTTATAAAGCTATTGTTTTCTTTTAATTTTAAAAGAAAAGCATTGTAATTAATTTTAGAGCCACTATGGTATCTTATTTAAATCTAATATATGTGAGATAAAGTTGTGCTTTTGTTTTGTTTTACCCGTAGACTTAGGGTACAGTCTTATGAGGGGGCTTCATGATCTATCTTTATAGAGAAAGAGGTCCTATGAAGTCAACAAAAAAATTACTATGGAGTTAATTGGAATCTTTTCCTCAAAAGTATCAGCCCCTACCATTCAAGACTGCGGATTTGAGAAGGTGGAAAAGATGCAGGGCTAGAAATTGCCCACCAACTTAGGTTTTTTTTGCCACTTGTCAATCATATGAAAAATTTTAATTCTTATCAAGTAAACTTTTTATTTTTTAATTTATTTACTCCCCTGAAATGAATATGCTAAATAAAAAATTTATCAGACCACCAACTTCCATAAATTGTGGAGCTTAAACTTGTAAGCATGAACTCTACTATAAAATTCATGAGACCTCCCACTTTAAAATAATCCTAAAAAATTCTCAGCAACCCCCACTGAATTTTTTTAAGAAGCTCGCCTTCATTGGACCGTACTCTTAGTGGCTCATTAACCCCTTGGGTTTTCTTGATCTTCCTTTCTATTGTAGGTCAGTAGCACTGTATTAGAATGTGCATTTACATATGTTAAATATCGAACCAGAATTGCATAAATAAAAAGAACAGATAAATCAAAAACACAAGAACCCCACAGATACCCTGGGAAAACCCTCCTACTCGAGGGAAAAACCCAGCCACAACAAAAACTTATCCTTTATTGAATAATAATAATAATATTCAAGTATGTAGCTCACAAACTCTTGAGCTTTCACTCAACTAAAGAATTCAAATAACTCCATTTATAGAATAATGAGCTTGCAACTACACGCCGAATGAATATTGCAAACAAAAATGATAATGAACAACACACACTATCTCCAATAGCCAGTATATTCATATGCTCTGCAAACAATAATATTAAACACCAAACGCTACTTCTTCAACTCATGTAACTGCACATGCACACTCATCCACACAGAATATGAAAAAAGTAGAGATCATCAATTCGATGCTACAAAATAACCTCCCACACTCCTAGCAGTGACTCTTTGATTTTTTTTTACCTAACCGTCACGAACACATGAGACATTATGATGACGACAGTTACGCTTATGGTGACCCTTAGAATTCCAATGTCTATGTCATAAAAGAAGCTCTTAAAAACTAATAATGATATGAATGAAGAGAAGACACTTGAATGAACAACAACCATATGCATGAACAAAAGGCAATTATAAAAAAATGTCATTCCATATTCTAAATGTCGTGACACGTGAAATTACAACAGTTATCAATAAAGAGTCGTGAGCTGGAGATGAACGCTCTTCAATGCCTTTAATGAATGACACAAAAAAATGGGATACAACATATGAAAGAACCATCCATCATGAAGACTTCTAAAATCACAAACTTCTACATATACAATAACGTTGATGCTACATTTGATGTAGCTCTTTAAATACAAACAAATAAGTCTCTTCAATAATCAACAGAGATAAATGCACATTAGCATATGCAACATCAATGTTGATGGAGATAACAATTTCACATAGAAACAATAAGAACATGTAAGTAGATGTCTCCTGGAGCTACAATCGCTAACACTCCCTCTTATCAAAGGAGATATCTTTTCCAGATTCCCATTTCATGGAGTCTCCCAACATGGTAGTCACAATGGTTGCACCCAAGTGTGAGAAACCAAAATTTTATCATGTAATCTCTCAATGTGAGGGCATCATGGAGTCACTCAACATGATGTTCACCATGGATACTCCCATGTGTGAAATAAATACAAGCTCACATCACAAAGCCACTCAATGTGATGTTTCCATGGAGTCTCTCAACATGACTTCCACTATGGCTACTCCCATGAGTGGAAAGAGAAACAAGGGCTTTCACCTCAAATTTCTTCATCTTAGAGAAAAAAAGCATTACAAGGGCTTTTACCTCAAATTTCTTTGTCTCAGAGAAAAATGCATTATTAGCAAGTAGCAAGAATTACTAAAGTTGAGACTCTCTCTCAGCAAGAGCATCATTCTCCACAATGACAAGTTTATCGCAAAAATATGAAAACTTCACTCTGAAAAGTGCCTTGGTGAGAATGTCAGTTGTCTACTCATCAGTACAGAGGTACTTGAGTTGAATTAATTCTTTTGAACCATATCTCTTAAATAATGATATTTAATCTCCACATGTTTGGTTCTATCATGAAATATTGGATTAACAAAAAGCTTCACACAGCTTTGATTATCACAATGAATCACAGTTAGTTCTAAATTTTGTCCAAACAATCCTGCAAAAAGCTTTAGAAGCCACGTTGCTTCTCAAGCTGCCACACAAGCTACAATATATTCAGCTTCTACTGTACTTTGAGCCACACAAGATTGTTTCCTGTTGAACCAAGAAATCATAGCAAAACCTAAGTTGAAACAACAACCAAAAGTACTTTTCATGTCACCCACACACCCAACCCAATCATAATTAGAAAAAACTTACAATTTCATATCTTCACAAGAATTATATTTCAAAATATTTCCCATTGTACAACGCAAATATCTTAATATGTGCTTTGTTGCAACAAAATGAATTTGTCTAGGCTCACACATGAACTAACTGAGAGTGTTAATAGCATAAAAAATATATGGTCTAGTATTGACTAGATACATCAATGATACAATTAATTGTCTGTACATGGAGGGATCTACTAAATCTGAACTGGCTGCACATTCATGTAACTTTTTCAAATATGTTTTCATAGGTGTTGACATAAACTTGCAATCCAACATACCAAAACTCTTTAAAATTTCTATAGAGTATTCCCCTTGACTCAGAATAATCTCATTAGGCCTTCGACACACTTCTAGTCCTAGAAAGTAATGCATACGACCAAGATCTTTCATCTCAAATTTAGAAGCTAGATATTTCTTACATTTGACAATGAAATTATTTTCCCCAACAAGAAATAAATCATCAACATAAACAACTAAAATTAATGCTTTATCATCAATTACCTTGAAGTAAACATTTGGAAATGCATCATTTTTACAGAATCCCAAACTCAATAAATATTGATAAATCCTTTCATACCATGCATGCGGTGTTTGCTTGAGGCCATACAAGGCCTTTTCAATCTGCATAAATGTGATTCCTTCTCATGAATCACAAAATCATCTAGTTGCTCAATAAACACCTCTTCTTGAATCACACCATTCAGAAGTACAGTCTTTACATCCATTTGATGTAATTTTCAGCCTTTAACTGTTGCAATAGCAATTATAGTTCTGATAGAAGTATATCGAGCTACAGGAGAAAATATGTCCTCATAATCTGTACCTTTCTTTTCATAGAAACTTCTTGCCACGAATCTTTCTTTATGCTTTTCAACATTCTCATCAACTGCAAGCTTTATTTTGAATAGCCACTTTGAAGATACAATTGATTATCTGTGAAGCCTAGGAACAATATCCCAAACAACATTCTTGATGATAGATTTATTTTCTTTAGTCACACCATCTCTCCATACTTTAAGCTTTGATGCCTCCTCAAAACTTGAAGGTTCAGATTCAATGATGTCTCATTAATGCAACATAACCTAAAAACTTACGTAGTCTCTTATTTTCTCTGAAAGTGCCACGAGGAGTTGCATATTTTTCAGCCTCTTACATAGTGTGTCTAAAGGTCTCTTTCTATATAATGAAGTACCTAATCCATTGGTTGGTTCAATGGGATCAACTGGATCAATAGATTCTTCTAATTCAATAGACTCCCTTTGAATCTCAAAAGGGGAATTAGGAGCAGCAATGTCCATATCTTGAGATGTCTCTTGTTCTTCTCTAAAAATATTTCTGGGAGTCCCATTTGATCATTTGAATACCACTTCTTCTTCAAATGATACATCTCTTCTTATTTCAATCTATTTTCTTCCTGGAATGTAGATCTTGTAGGCTTTAGAAGACTCACTGTAACCAATAAAAATTTATTTCTTGCTTGAAGATTCTAACTTAGATCATTTATCTTTAGGCACATGAATATAAATAGGACACCCAAAAATTTTGAAATGACTAACTTTAGGTTTAATAACTTTGAATGCCTCTTAAGGTGTCATATTATCCAAAATTTGATGTGGAATTTGATTCTGAAGATAAACATTTGTCCTGCAAGCTTCTGCCCAAAGAAAGGTTTGCAAATTTTGATCATGAATCATAGCTTTCTCTGCCTCAACAACGTATATGTTCTTTCTTTCTGCAACTCCATTATGTTCTGGGTTATATGGAACACAAAACTCCCTCTTAATCCCTGGTTCAATACAAAAAAATTTGAAAGACACCTGAATTATATTCCCCTCCATTATCTGATCTTAAAACTTTGATCCTTTTTTCAGCCATGTTCTCAACTTGAGTTTTGAACTCTTTAAATCTAGAAAGCATTTCATCAGACTCCTTAGATTTCAAGAAATAAATCTAGGTCTTACGTGAAAAAACATCAATAAAAATTGCATAGTACCAAAACCACTCAAAGATGCAATAGACATAGGTCCACATAAATCAGAATGAATTAGATCTAAAACTTATTTTTCTCTACTTTCACTATTTTGAAAGGGACCTTTAACATTCTTACCTAGAGCACAACCTTTTCAAATACCATCATGCTCTTGATTTAGCTTTGAAATACCAACAACCATCTTCTCCATGGAAGAAAGAGATCTGAAATTTAAATGAGCAAATCTTTTATGCCACAGTTCACTTGCATAGATGAATCATGAGCTAAAGCTTGAATTGGACGAGCAGAAAGTCTACATAGACTCTCTTGACGAATACCAATTTCACGATCTGACTTAATGCTAGATTTTTTCTTCCATGCAAGCACTTTACCTTCAAAAAATGCAACTTGATATCCTTTGTCCTCCGATGCTGAAATAGAAATCAAATTTCTCTTGATACCTGGAACAAACAAGACATCACTCAAATGAAGAGGGATGTCTGAATCTAGATGAAAAGATGCAGTTCAAGCACCTTTCACTGAATAACAAGCATCATCGCCAATTATAATTTGCAAATGAGTATCTTTTTCCACCAAGTTAGAAAGATGCTCTCAGTATCCTTTAATATGACGTGAAGCACCACTATCAATTAACGAAGTAATACTATCAGTTGGAACATTGTTTAAAAGGGTTGAGATAAATAAAAATCCCTCGGAATTGTCACTAGATTCTTTATGAGGTGAAGCATCTTCAACATTTGCAGCAGCAGCTTGATGTTTTGGTCTTGTTAAACAATCTCTGGAAAAGTGACCATACTTGTCACATCTGAAATATTGAATTCTAGAGAGATCCTTCTTCGGTTTAGGAGTTGAATCTAAATTCTTATCTCTATACCTCTTGAAATTTCATTTTCTTCCTTTCCTTGTAGATGTTTGAGCAGCGAAGACATGATCTTCTTCCTGATGATATTTTTGTATATTTCCTCTTGTTTCTAATCTAAATTTCTCTTGAATACAATCATCTCTCAGACGATCAAACTTGGGTAATTCATCTCTTCCACTAGTGCCTTGAATAAAAGACTCCCAAGAATGAGGGAGGTCATTCATGGCCAACATAACCATGTCTCTATCTTCAATTGAATCTCCAAAGGCGCTAAGTTGATCTTTCAATTCTGTAATCTTCATGAAGGAGACAATTGATTGTCCTTTAGCCATTTTGATATGAAGGAGTTGACGTCTCAAGGCTAGAGCTCTGCTAGTATTGTTGAGTTCATACAAGCTTTAAAGACTCTCAAACATTTCTTTAGCTAAATTCAACTTGGATATAATAGGCACAAGGTGATCCTTTACAGAATCAATCAATATCTTCCTTGCCATAATATTATTCTTCCTCCGTTGAGCTTTCTCAGTATCATCAGTTGGCTCAGCCACATCATTCTTCACAAAGTTTAGAAGATCATTTTATTCTAAAGCAATGAGAACTCTGAATTTTCATGATGTGAAATCGGATGCACCATCCGGTCTATCTTCAAGTTTGAGTCCATTCACCATTTTGAAATCTGAAATAATCAATCTAAAAGAGAAGAGAAGAATACTTTGATGCTTGAATAATTCTAGTTTTGGATCTTTACTTAGACCCGCTTTGATACCATGTTAAATTTAGAACCAAAATTGCATAAAAATAAAGAACGGATGAGTCGAAAACACAAGAACACCAAAGATATCCTAGGAAAACCCTCCTACTCGAAGGAAAAACCCACCCACACCAAAAAGTTCTCATTTATTTAATAATAATTAAGCTCAAGTACACAACTCACAAACTTTTGAGCTTTCACTCAACTAAAGAATTCAAAGAACTCCCTTTACAGAATAATGAACTTGCAACTACACACCGAATGAATGTTGCAAACAGAAATGATAATGAACAACACTTTCTTACTATCTCAAACAACCAATATCTTTATATGCTTTGCAAACAATAATATTAAACACCAAACTCTACAGCTTCAAGTCATGTAACTGCACATACAAGCTCATCCCCACAGAATACGCAAAAAAGTAGAGATCATCAATTCGATGCTATAGAATAACCTCCCACACTCCTAGCGGTGACTCTTTGATATTGTGTTTTTTCCATCCAACAGTCACAAACGCATGAGACACAGTGATGACGACAGTTATGCCTATGGTGACCCTTAGAATTCCAATGTCTACATCATAAAAGAGGCTCTTTAAAATTGATAACAATATGAATGAAGAGAAGACACTTGAATGAACGACAACCATATACATGAACCGACTGCAATTATAAAACAAATATGTCGTTCCACATTCTAAATGTTGAGACACGTGAATTTACAACGGTTACTAATAAAGAGCTGTGAGCTGGAGATGAACACTCTTCAACGCCTTTAATGAATGACACAAAAAAATGGGATACAACATATGAAAGAACCGTCCACCATGAAGAATTCTACAATTACTAACTTCTACTAAGACAATAACAGTGATGCTACATTTGATGTAGCTTCAAATACAAACAAATAAGTCTCTTCAATAAGCAACAGACATAAACGCACATGAGCATATGCAACATCAACGTTGATGGAGATAACAATTTCACAAAGAAACAATCAGAACAGGTAGGTAGATGTCTCATGCAGCTATAATCATGAACAACATACAGTGTAAATTCATTAGCAAATCATCCACTGTGATTTTTTCTCCCATATACACTATTTAGTTGTACTTCACGACACCTATGCAAACAAATATAAAATGCATTCTATATATCAAAAGTACTTTCTAATTTCGTTTGCTTTGCGAATTTCAAGAGGAATTGCTTCTTCTGAAAAACTGTTACTCACTATTGTGGGTTCACCCTAATCATACTTATGCATTGGCCTAAGGTGTATTATTCTAATGTAAAAATGAACTATTTATTTAGTTGGTTTTGCAATGAACAATGGCCTACAAATTGCCAAGTGGTCAATTATATTTTCATTGAAAGTTATCCAGCAAGGTTTCTTGAGAATGTGAAGTCCAACAGTAATGTAACCATTCAATTATTTTCCTATTTTCTCTTCATATTCGAAGAGATCTATAACTATATGAGTGCAAATTGGATGTATTTGTATCTGAAAATTGTATTGGAGAACTGAATAATATATTGTCTTAGTTGAAGAGTGGATGTAGTCATTTAGGGTGAACCACTATAAAACTATTGTTTTGTGTTTTTTCTTTAAATATCTATTTTTTTTGTCAAATTTATTTTAAGTTGCTCTTTTATTTTAACAATCGGTATCAGAACTTGGTGTTCGGTCAGGTGGCAGGAGAGATTCAATTTTTGTGTGGAAGCAATGTCAATTAAAGAAGAGAAGATCGAAAAGTTAAATGGATGTAACTATCAGTTATGGAAAATGCAAATGAAGGACTATTTGTATCAGAAAGATTTGTGGCGACCATTACATGGTAAAACAAAGAAACAAGCAACCATGTTGGATGAAGAGTGTGATATTCTAGATAGCAAAGCACTAAATCGGTGACTTCGGTAAGGTTTTCTTCATAATAATAATTCTTTTAATGTTATTGGTAAAGGGGATGTTTTGCTAAAACTAAAAAATGAAAATAGTTGGCTGCTACGAGATGTTAGATATATTTCTCAGCTGAAATATTTAATTTTAGTTGGGCAATTGGGTTCTCAAGGGTGTGAAATCACTTTGGAATCCAATAGATGGAAAGTGGAAAAAGGGGCCTTGGTAATTGCTCAGGGTAGCAAATTAGGCTCTTTGTACATAGTTGAGAGTCACCTTGATTAGGATAAATCAGCAAAAGAAAGTAAAGAGCTTGTTGAGAATAGTATTGTTGATACCAATGCTAGATTTCCTAAAGTCTTTGTTGTTAAGGATGATGAAGAGGTAACTAACATTGAGGAGGCTATTCAATTGGAGGAACAACCGAAAGAGCTATTTTCGTTGTCAATGGTATACATACCAATTAGTTTGTTTATTGCAATAAGAAAGGGTTTCCAATGAAACAAGGGGTTCTTAATCCAGACCGTGTTCAACTCTTTGTGCACTGAGGCGCGCCCTTCTTTCATGGATTTGGAAGGTGTGATGGAGAACACAAGCAAAAATATATTCGAGGATGCATTGTTAGCCATCTTGAACTCAGTCATTGGTTATATGCATCAACTTTAGAGTAGGGAATTAAATTCATCTCAGAAAATTAGCAGGCTACAGAGAGAGTTGAGTATGACAACTAAAGTTGGCCAATCCCAAGGAACTGTTGGGGTTCATCTTGATTATCTGGTTGATCCCAAGGAATTGTTGGGGTTCATCTTGATTATTTGGTCGATCCCAAGGAACTGTTGGGGTTTATTATGATGTTCTAGTTGCAAGTGATAACATTTCTGATCATTTATTGTAGACTGAGTTGTCAGAAGAATAGAAGTATGTTGAAGACCATGCTAAGAAGGGTGAGAAAGAGAAATTTATAGTCAATACCACATTCCATAAGGAGGAGAGAGACAATTAGACTCAAGAAGAGAATGTTGCAAAAAGGCAAAAGCTTCTTTGGCTTCTTCAAATTGAGATGCCCTTGATTCCACCTCCTGGATTAGTACATGGGGTGTAATACTAACTCCAGGGAGGGCCAATATTGATGCCATGCCTGCAGTCAATAGGCATAATAAATGGGACAAAAAACCCACTCATGGGAGATTTGCCGATGTGTATGCAAGACCTGTTAAAGGCATCAACTTGGTGCTACTCCTACAAGAATGACTTGGGATAAAACTTCAAATAATTTTGGATTGGCCTCTCCTACACCCAAGAAGTAGAGGTCAAGGTGGGATGAGACACCAGCAACAATGGGCAGTGCCACACCAATGGTCAATGCAATGCCTTCTTCATTTACACCAGGTGTTACTACCATGGGTTGGATTGATTTGCCTTTGCTTGTTCAACTTCATTGTTCTCTCAATGATTATTTGTGTGAGCAAGTTGTTTGGGAATTAGCTAATAATGTTGGAGTCTCTCCCAAGCATAGAGATCGTATACTTTATTATGGGGCCATGAACAATTTGATTGCTTTGTTTAATGAGCATGCTAAAATATCAATGTTGAGGAATGCCACTTGGTCATTGTCAAACTTTTGACAGCAAGCTGCCTCCTTTTGAGAAAGAAAAAAGATGCCCTTTCAACTCTACATTCTAGTTTTGCAACTATATAGCCTGAGTTGGCCTAGTGTTGGAGAACTTGTACTCTTGTAAGAGAGGTCACAAGTTCAAATCCCACTGGGAGTAGGGTATGTACGCCTCGTTTTTAGCACAATTAGATGCCTCCTACAAGGATTGCGATTGTCCATATTGTTGTCACCATATGTAGACCCAAAAACATATGGCTAGTATCGTGGACTATAAAAGGAGCTTTCCTTTCCTAACTGATGATCATTACAATGATAAGCGATTTGTTGATGCTACTAAGAAAGGTGGGCCAAGGGACGGGCATGTGGAGTTTGAACTTGGAGAAGATGGTTTTCAAGTGCTCTCTACTTCCAACAACTTTCATCTAGGGGAAGATATTTTTTACTAGAGAATTATTGATTCTGACTTGGCTTGCAGAAGACTCATCCAAAGCGTCCTTGAACAAAATTTGGAGAGGCTTAAGTTGCGGATTTTCTCTAGGTTCGATAAAAATGTAACATCAACAATGGAAATGTAGGGGATATTTTTATTCCTAGCAATATGTGTCGGACTTCAAGTGGGAGATTGTTGAGAATGTGAAGTTCAATGGTGATGCAACCATTTAGTTACTCAATTTGTTTGTTTCTATGTTGTTTATTCATATTCGAAGAGTTCGGCAATTGTATCAGTATGAATGCAAATTGGATGTATTTTTATCTGAGAATTGTATCGGAGAATTGAACAATATATTGATTGCCCTACTTGAAGAGTGGATGTAGCCATTTATGGTGAACCGTTCCAAAACTATTAATTTGTGTTGTCTTTGAATCTATATTTGTACTTTGGAATTCCTTTTAAGTTGCTCTTTTATTTTAACGAGGTTACCATGGTCCTCTGACAATTACATTTGATAAATATTTTTCCTCTCATGTTAGTTGATAAAGAATCACTCAAATAATTGTATCATTCATATGGGTTAATTTGTATGTCAACCCCAAGTAGGAGTTCCAGTTCTGCTCAAACCTGCATCATGCATATGGGATAATTTGCATGCTAGATTGCATTTTCATGTTTATAAATTCTAGGAAATGAAGGTTGCTTTCTACATGGCTTCCACTACAGCCTAGACTTATGATTAATTGTGCATTGAGCAATTTCCTCGATTATAATTGTAATTGTGGCCCAATCCCACTCCTTTTTAACTTTCTACTACAATAGACTTACTATTTGGCTATTTTATGACAAATTAGACATTTAATAGAATCCAAAATATAAAACACTTAGATGCTAAGTAGATTTCATTGTCAATCAGCCTTCATCATCATTGCAACGAAGATGATTTTTTATTGTGGATTCCAAGGTATTATGGCAGTGGTTAATTTGGCACTGGTTAGACTTAAAGCTCGCATGAGTTCCACCTCTTCAAAAGAGTGTAACACTAGGACTTCCAAGCTATGTTTTGTCCCCATCCTCGTAACATTCTCCTCTTTCCCAACTCTAGCCCCCTTATATTTTCATATTCAGCTACTATTTCCAGGAGTTTCTAGTTGCTTCTAGGCATCCCCAATCAGGGTTCACATGTGACATTTTCCTCTGAAAGGGGTAATTGATGACAAAATCTTGCAGGTCACTCATCCCAACATTACTCCAATTAAAGCATGCTTCACAAGTTTTGAAAGAATCTAGCACACTAGAACTGATACAATCACACAAAAACTATATACGATACCAATTTTTGTGTAGGTTTCAATGCCAGTCGTTAGGTATGTTTACATCTGCTCTGGTGGAAACTATATAGGATACCAAGATCGGGCTCAAATTAATCAAAATATCAACAGTTGAGTGAATCTTGATTTGCACATTTGATCTCAACAGCAAACCAGACTTGCCAAAGCATATTGAAGGGACATTTTTTACGTAAGAGCATCCTTGGGTTGTTGGCAATCTTGCATCAGCCAAAAATATTTCTCTTTCAGTTTGTTCTTAGTTTTGTTTCAGTTAGCAATTATGTGTTTCTTGTTCTGTTCCTTGGTTTTAGATCATTTGCTGCTACGAACCTGAGGATTTGTTCTGGACATCATGTTTTACTTATGTCTGGGTTCACACCTCATTTTGATACATCATTGTTGAGATATTAAAGATTCTTGGTCAGATTTGTATGTTCTTCATGTTCTAACAATCTATTGGAGATTTCCGGTCTTGTGAAGCAATTCTTGATTGGTGAAGCTTGGTGAGTCATATCCCGATGTTCGTGGATCTTTAGCTAACGTCTCTCTTGGATCGCACGTCATTTCTACATCTTGGCATTGAGATTTTTATGATTTAGGTCCTAGCCTTTATTGTTGTATTACGTTTTCGTATTCTTGGAAAAATGTAACTGATCTAGCCGACATATGGGTTGCAAAGGCTCTATATATTGAAGCTCTTGATCTTTGTTAAGGGGGGTGATGGGCAGTTCTCAAGAGATAACCTTGGATGGTTAGCATTAGGATTTAGATTTGGATTTTTCTTGTAATCAAGCATGTATGCCGAAAGTCTATAATCTGCATGTTGCAGGTCAATGTGATGTAAATATTTGATTCTATGATAATGCAAAGATCTTTTATAGCATGTTGATTGTCTATCTTGTTTCTGAGTTGGTTGTTTCCGTTGTGTTGACTCTTGTTGCATGGTTGGACCATCTCCATTGGGGAAACTCCGGCCATGACTGCACCAATTTTTAAAGGAACCATTTTAAGTATTCCCTCTATATTGTAATTGGCCACAAAACTTCATAATCAAGATATCAAGAGCTTCGAGCACTAAGGTCCTTAACACATTCCAGTTTGGTATGTTTCCAAATGCATGAGCAAATTCCAATTGTGTTTGCATCAATTCCCCCTAATTAAATAAGTAGATAAATGTTTTGCAATAAAAAGACTTGCGGCTATTTCAGAATGCCTGCAATATTCTCTGCGAGGAAAATTCCTGCAAATTCAACTTCCTTGTTGAATACGTGTTCCAAAGGGATGCATCTTCCCACCACACCCAACCCTTGTAGAAACCACAACCTGCAACCTTTTAAAATGCAAATTCTGAACAGAAAATTGTGGAAAGATGCATGGAAGTCATTTATGATTTCTGGGCTGAATGGTTTGCAAATTCTGTGCAGCTATAGCTAGGGTTCTGTGATTCTGAAAACTTCAGCGTGTTCTGTAACCTATGCAAGCGAAACGCAATCTGAGAGCTCCATGTCTTACTTTTTCCCCAACTTCTGCAGTTTCAAGATGGCCTCTAATATTTCTGTCTATATTTGTTATTATTATATATAATGGGTACTGCCATCCCCAAAGTTACCTACTTAGTCCCCCAGACCTGAAACTGATCCCATTCCAAACCTTTGTGGAATTTCGTTTAAAACTGACAGGTCACAAATTGATATCCCCTACAACGAAGTTTAAAATGAACTCTATTTAAGTTAAGAATAAAATAATAAATTGAAAGCTAACATGTCAAATCAGAACTAAAGCAATATAAAACATAGAATCGGGCATTTTATGTGATGGAATAGAATTACATAGCCATGTAGTTAGTTGGATTTCAAATTGCATCCAACTGCAATCCACATGGACTTGTCCCTGAAATAAGATAATGTGTGACTTCTCAATCTTGCATTTGCCATCCAGAGGATATTGCATAAGCTTCAATTGTTTTAAAAGATCTTTTTTTAAGGTGCTGTATTGCAGCTATGCCACCCATAGCACCCATCCCCATGAAAACAGTAGAGAAGCTGTAAGTGATTTGATCAGCTTAGCCTGTGTCTGAAACAATCTTGTTCATTGTGCAGCTTAAGTCGGTTTACAAACTCTAAAGATCGTGATCTAGAGATCAAAATTGTGTACATAGTTTAACATGGTATTTGCTTCCCAACTTGCTCAGACTGTTTCCATTTAAACTATTGTATTTGGTGCCCCCTTTTAGCCTTAGCACAGGGCACAACCCAAAACAGCAAGCCTGGTCTTCTTCGAGGCCGTCTCCTTTGCTGCTTTGCCCAAAAACAGAAACACATATCACAAGAACATTTGTTTCATTAGTGATTCCAAACTCAAGTACACAAACAAATTCTAAACTGCTCCTCAAAACTACATATAATCATAATTTCAGTAACAAGCTAGAACCATTTTCTAATTGAAAGAACTAAAATCAACACAAAAACATTAAATGACAATTGAGAAAGCTAGATTCTGGTCAAAAACCTTTTCCTGATCATATTTGAGCGCCTTCCAACAAAGAATACCACTAGAATTTGAGTCAGATCCATATGCCCTTTTTAGTGTGCCATGAACAAAACAAAAAAAAATTATTCATTGAAATGATAAAATATGGAAAAAAATTACACAAATGCAATGCAATGCAACAAAGAAACCATGAAATATACACCATGACAATATTGGCCGAATATTCAAAACAAGATTATCTCCTAAATGTAAAACGGGGGGCAGGGGGCAACCAAGCTAATTATTTCTACTAACATGTTCAATATTACAAAAATTGGCATTTCCTGCAAGCAAATCATATACTTCAGCTATCTCACACTTTTGACAGGTAATTGCCAGTCATCATTGTTTCACGTTAAATAGATGATCTACAAAAAATATTTTGTAGATATGTACCGAAAACAAAAATAAGTACAGCTAATCATGTTCCCAGGTGACTGAGCTGTAGAAGATTCCCAAGCAACATCAAATATGTGCCAAAAGCATTCTGCATAGAAGAATAGAATAGGCACTTCATATGAAAAAGACAAACACTTGACATGAACAGAGACAGGAAAGAAATTCTGATATCTATATTATATATAAACCCGAAAAGAGTACATAATGCTACCACTCTTTACATGCTGCCTTGGCTGAACATTACGATGGTCTGTGCCATAGTTTTAAAACTCACAGTGCGGCAACACTAAGCAGACCTAATTTTGATTTGGACTGAATAACTCAGTAAAAGATTAGCAAATTTAAAAAAAATACTTAAATTCATTACCTTGGTAAAAACTTCACAACTCGGTAAAAACATGGAATGGGTGAATAAACAAGTTTCTAAGCACAGACGATGCCCCATTAAGTACCCATGAATTTGGAACCATGGGACTGTGCCACTGTCAAAATGTGTCTTATGTAAGACGAGTGGATTCCCTTAATATGTGATGCAGTTGATTGTGTAAAGGATATGATGCCAAGCCATATGATGGCATATCTACGCGGGGAAATGGATACAGACTTTCCTCCATGCACTGCCTTGCCCAACAATTTTACCATTTATGATTTACGTGAGGATGGTGAAGTTGCTTGCATTCCTTGTGTGAAGGTTCCAAGGGTGAACTATTAGCTTCAGGTCATTGGGGATGACTAAGCAAGAACCAGTAATTATTGTTTTGGTCATTGCTTTGGTTTTGTCTATTGGCCATCACAGCTCCATTTCTTTTTTCTTTTATTAAATCAGTCATAACAGCCTTCTAAATGCAACCAGATTGACACAGCCAGTCTGCACCACCATTTGCTTTGACAGTAGCAAACAAGATTTTGGCCATTCTGAAATTTTGGACATGTCACCTAGAACAGTTGCCTCTCCTTGAGGAAATAGTGTCAAGTGCAATAAGTTTGGAGGTAAGATATAGTAAATTGTTTGAATTTTTATATAAATAAGAATTTGGTGGAGAATGGTCCTCTTTACTTTGAGTGCGGTAATCTATCCAAAGTTCATTTTCACATATCATAAACAAGACTTGCCTAAAACTCACCAAACTAGGCAGGTACCTAGGCATGCAGATCTAAACAAATCCAAGAGACTTGAATCCAGTTCCTAGCAAGTCTAGTCAAACTCGCCGAGTCTGCCAGACTTCCAGGACTTGCCAAGTCCCAAATCTAATAGCATAAAAAAGGCCTTCGTCACTCCTAAATGCTATTCATTTCATTTGCAAGCACAAACAAGGACTAAACAAGTGCATTTGAAAGTTGAAACCATTGAGCAAAAACCAGCAAAAATATTGGCAATAAACATATTGCATTGAACTTAAGAAGACTTGTAGCAGCCCTTGATGCATTTAAAGGATCCCATGATGCATATGGAAGAGCCCACCACTAATTTGAAGTTAATTTGATGAGGTCTTTTCCAATCTTTGTTTTGAACTTTCTTTTTTCATATGATATGCCTTCTGCATTTGTTTTCTTCCTATTGTAGATATAATAAACAAGAAATAAAAGGAAGAATGAAGATAACTTATTATTTTCATTATTTCCTCTTTTTTCTTCTTCCATAATGGATCTTTTTCCAAAATTGCCATTTCAAGTATGGGTATGCAGTTCTGATACACTAGTGTGGCAATTATTTTCCCTGGGTTTGGTACTCTATATATATCCATAAGTCGGAAAAAAATATAGAGTTGAAAACACATTTGATGAATCTAAGTTGGCGCACTTGGTTATATCCCTATTTTCTCTCACCCCTTGTTTGTTATTGGCTGTTTTATTGTTGTACCCATACACAAATAATTGTACTGTGACAAAACCAAGTCCTTGTCTTGCATATTTCAAACTTTGTCTTGTTTGTCTATGCTTTTTCGGCCGTCTTTTGTTCAAATTGGAACTTTCCAGTGCATCAGACAAGGCAAAAATCAAACCTCAGATAAACAAAACAGCCCAATAAAGGCTAAGTCATTGAGAAAGCCAAATAATTGCTCAGAGCACACTTCGCAACATTTGAAAAGACATAAAACTGGGGAAAACAGTGTATGAAATGCATGTTTTGAGTGGTTTGACAAGGTCGCATATTTACTTCAGGCTGGTCAGTGTTTAAATGGCGAAGCATTAAAAGATTGCATCCTTGGTAACCTTCATCTGCAAAAATCTAGCTTACTTGCAATCACAAACAGCAGGTATCACAGAGGTTTTCAGCAGATTGTAATAGATATTCTGGCTTTCATAAGTGTTATATAGTAGGTTCCAGCAACTTTTCATGGGTGCCAATACATGGCAGGTGTTTGTCAAAAGTGTGAAATGTCTACAAGACCAATTAAAACATGTTTTTATGATTGCATGGAGGGCATGCCAGTCAACGAGTACACAACGAATTTAAAATTTCCAAGTCAAATCTGTGAACATGATGCATATGCACACCCATTGACAGCGGAACGCAAGGTTTCAGAATTTAATTATCAGAAAACTGTGATCACAACTTGCTATCATACTAGAAGCACAGGAAACATGTTTCAAATCATGCAAAAAAATCGGCACCCTCATTACAGTCATATGTGTTGGTGATCTCTGAAGTACTCAGCATTTTCTATAAGATTCTGTGAAGGTGCAGATATTTGTGGTAGTTTGTTTATGATATACCCTGTAAAATTCATAAACGATAACAAAATGGGAGACAGTTTAAAATATACCACATATTTAAGATTTATTTAGTACATTATACAATTTAGGATTTAGATTTAGTATATTTTTGTTTCAAAAATTTATTTTCATATTGAACAATGAATATTTATCATGACAATCAAGTTTGACAAGTTGATAATGAATTAATATAATGTATTTCAAATTTGAAATAATTGTGGTAGTTTTGTCTAGTATATAGATGATATGCAGTATTATTAACTGAATTCACGTTTTAAGGCTGCAAAACAGTGTTCCACGTGGACGCATCCTCTCCCACACCCCCACCCACCCACCTCATTTAGGCCCTTGGTCCCCTCATCCCCGAAACCCACCCAGCATCCCCCCAGGGAACTCCATGGAACTATGATAAATATGTAAATATCTATTGACTTTTATCCTTTTTTTGTACAGATGTACCCAATTCATACTCAGCTCAAAAAAATTGTCAGTCCAGCATACCACACCCACATACATACACCCAAAACGAATTCTGGTTTGCTAAATTAGACGAGAATAGTATGAAGAAGAATGTTATACAATTTTCCCAGAGAAGAAATCAATAAACACATTTCTATCATTGTGACCATATTACTTGAGAATTTAGAGCTACTAAAGAATCGAAGGCATCGAAGGTACGAGACATTAAAAAAACTGAACTTACAAGTTTTCCTCTTCAAAACTGGTTACAAAAGCACCTTGATCAAATGAACTAGAACAGAGGCACTCTTGGTGATCAGTCCTTGCACATCGAAGTTTCCGAAAGTCAATACCTCCATTTGACTTCACTGCTCTCATCTCATGACATGATCTCCCTTCTTTCTGCTGTAATGCAACTCCTAGTGGTACAGTACCATTACCACCAGAGGATGCAAATCCATTTTGAAAATCAATGACATCTCGAGGGAGCACTTGGTTCTTCTCAGGCTTCAGAATATCCTTCAAACCAGGAGCACATTTTTCTACTGCTTGCAACCAAGCACTCTCTAGTCTCTGTTCATCTGTTACTGAACCATTTCCTATTTTTGAATCTTCCTCTATTCCACCATGCACATCTGGGCCACTGTTTTGTCCTGTAGTAATAGCTCGCAATTCATCTGCCTGAGCACATTCTGCTGGCATCAGTAAACCTTTATGGAATCCTTCGGACGTTGCTGGAAAGGATCTAGTTCTACTTATAGCAG
>MU225713.1:1374897-1400533 GCA_018584345.1 Thuja plicata | reverse complement strand
TGCGTACACAACAACTGCCTTAATGTGTTTGAGCGGCATTCTTCTATTGTTCTCCTCCAAAGCTCATCCAACTTACGTGGGCTCATGCAGCTGAGTTCTGGCTGAGCTGAATCATTGTTATCATTGACGCCATCTGAAAAACTCCTCCCATAATGACCCGGCCCAGGTGAACAACTCAATGAATGAATTTTTGCCTTGATCTTGGACACTGGTATTCCTTTAATTGGCTCATTAAACAACACGATGTGCCCTTGATTCAGACTGCCATTTCCATTCCCTACCCCAGACTTTGGCATAGCCATCGAATCCGAGAGCTCTTGTGATGGTTCAAACATCTTTTTATTACTTAAAAGTTGCCGGGATGATGAACCACTGTACAATAGTCCATAATTATTCCTTTCCTTTAAGGCTGCAGGACTTTGTGTGGCACTGGTACCAGCAGATGTGGGAACCAGAAGAGACCGTCCAGAACCAAACTGGAGAAGAGCTGCTGTCAGCCATGTTGTCTGGTCATTTGAAACTCTCAACTGTTTTTCTGCTTCAGAAAGAATTTTCAAGGCCCGTCTTAGTCTCTCTAACTCCTCTTCTGTTACTGCAGAAAGACAGAAGTATAGCGAATTCAGGGAAATTTAAACAGCTCAAATCAAAAGAAGCTTAAATATCTTATTCGACAAAACTGGTACAGTGAATAGCATAACCATATATTTTCAAAGATAAGACCCAGCATGCATCACTCATATGCAAAAGTCATTTTTACCAGGACCCAATAGATAAGATTTGCTTTTCTTGCTAAAGCTTCCGTTCCAAATAATATAAGCATATGCGTTTTCTTCGGAAGTGTACAAACACTAACAAAACTAAACAATGCTTAATATCCTTGTCACTTGTAGTCTTTTAAGAAGCACACAAACATTAATTATGTTGACAATGAACAGGATAAATGCAATAAAGCTAACAGAACTTCACTCAACATCAAAATGAGAGATCTGGAAATCTGACAGACTGATGAGAGCTTAGTTTATACTCTTAAAGGATTTGGCAGACAAACAAGTTTGAAGGAAAAAAACATAATGCACAAAGATAATTTCAAGTCAAAAGCTAAGAGCACAAAACATGCTTGATATCAAGTAATGTTTCAAAATTCCAGTCAGAGAAATAAGAGCATTAAATTTTTACTTGTAAGCAAATACAAATTACATACAGATACTTCCAACTTCAAGTTTCATTAACTACCTCAACAGCCATCTTGTATTGAACATTAGAGCAGTCAAAGCTTCCTTTATTTATGGAATCCAATCTTTCAGGGTTGCTCAGACACATGCATGGATGCAGACATACATTCATTTGTGCACTTATATAAAAGGTGTTTTATAAAATGGAATTCAACAAGGTAAATCTGGAGTTCAGAATATAATGCAGACAAAATACTGTGTCAAAGTCCAAACAGAAGAGTTCATAGTATCTTCTCTTTCTACATCAAATTTTTTGGCATTTTGCTTTTGAATATTTTTTTTTTTTCAAAATATTGGAGTGAAGTGCACAAATACAGCTATTGCAAGCAACTCATAAAAAATATAACCAAAAGTAGCTCCCACAGAGCATAAGTTCAAACAATAGTAGTGAGACCAGTAAGACCAGCTCCTGCAGAGCTAAAAAAAAGACCAAAGAGTACACATATCTGGCAGATTTACACAAAACGGCAAGAAACTATGAACCAAGATACAACACAGAAGAACAACAGAAGTAGTAACTAAAATAATTATTCTCCGTTCTTTTTTTCCTTGGCTTCTAATCAACTGGTTGAGTAACTTCAGCATTTCTCCAGAAATTTGGTTCCGAACTCCCTACACTTCCTAGCCCACCTCTCAGGATAGGTGCTAACTGCTAACAGGGACATCTGGAAATGGAGTAGATGCATCATCCATATTTCCATTGTCTGAGGAGCTTACTACTGAAGTCTTCTGAAACTTAGCTGCATCCAGAACACCCACATCACCAGGAGCCTGTTTGTTATCATCTTAAACATACTCCATCCTCACAAGCTGGAGTAAAAATGTTGGAAAGGCTTTTATCTTCAGAATCTACTTTATGCATAGGCCACCCATCTGATTCATAGCTTATGTTCTGAGAATCAGCTGCTCAACATTGCCCCACTTTAGGAATGAAATCCGGAATGGAAGGTCCCTTTTTAACAAACTTCTTCGCATCTTTTAACCTGCAAAAACATAATGGTGATGATAACTTCTCTAGAGAAGTCAACCAGTAATATTCGTTGTCCTTGAAACACGTATTTAATCCTTTCAGTCCAAATAAACTATAAGATATCAGTGGAGAGAATTAACTGCTGTTTGGGCAAAAACAAGTTTATCATCAGAATTAATAGATCCATCCCACTATTAAATAGCAGTCTTGTTAAAGCATGCCATAAGAACAAGAGGCTGATAAATTGCTTCTAAGATCAAAACAAACTGCTTATACTGGTGGAGCCAGAAAGAAAAAAATAATGAGTTTACCCACTGTTATAGTTGCAGCCTCCAAACATCCCTTCTTGGCTATACCGGAAGATGAAGATGAAGTACAAATTACGACCTGCAAAAGAGGTCCATTGGACAAGGCATTTAAAATGGAGGCAAGAGACATTGCTGAACAAAAAATTGCACGTTGCCTCTATGCCAATGGTCTTCCTTTCAACTTGGTGAGACCACCATATTGGTGGGAGATGGTTTCGACAATCAATAGTGCACCTGCCGGTTTCACAAGTCCTGGCTTTGAAAAGGTGCGTACCACCTTGTTCCAAAGAGAGAAGAATGTTATAGAGACCTCCCTTCAACCAATTAGAGATTCTTGGATTGATTCAGGTGTTTCTATTGTTTTTGATGGATGGAAAGATAACAAAAACCATCCATTGATTAATGTTATTGCAGTGTCCCCCAAAGGGGCAATGTTTTCGAGGGCAGTTGATTGTGAAGGGGAAGTGAAAGATGCACATTTCATTTCCAGAATTCTCATTGAGTCCATAGAGATGGTGGGTAATGAGAAGGTGGTCTAGGTAATCACAAACAATGCAAAAAATTGTAGGGGTGCAAGTGCTTTGGTTGAGGCAAGATATGAGCACATTTTTTGGACACCATGCATCGTACACTCCCTCAACTTGGTGATGCAAAAAATTGGCACTCAAATAGAGTGGGTGAAACAAATATATGAAGAAAGCGAGGAGATCCAAATGTTTGTGGCGAACCACCAAATGTCACAATCAATATTCAAATCTTTCTCGAGATTGGAGTTGCTGAAGGTAAATACTAAATTTAATTTATTTAATTAATTTTATTTGTCATGTTCATTTATTAATTTGTATATAAATTTGCTTAATATTTATTATTTTTTTAATGTGTTATTTACATATTGATATTGTTATTAACTTAGGTTGTTGGGACCCAATTTGTATCTCATATTATTGTTATGAGATGACTTTTGAAGGTGCGAGAGGCATTGGGTCAAATGGTTATGTGCAACCAATGGGGAGTATGGAAGGCTTCACATTCAGAAGGGGCCCAAAAGGTCAAGTCATTGGTCTTGGATGACAATTGGTGGGCTCGTGTGGAATATGTATTGGAATTCACCGAACCTATCATGACTATGCTCCGATTTGCTGATACAGATGCACCTTGTTTGGGAGATGTCTATTATGCTATGGACACAACAGTAGAGAAAGTAAAATTGGCAATACAAAATGTAAGATCCCCAACAGGTCCTAACTCCACCTCTGTAATATTCCTTGCGTTTCTATGTGATGTCCCCTTTTTTAGGCACATTATTTTGTGTTGCATCATTAGCCATTTCATCATGGTCTGGTGGGCTAACCGAGGCTTTATATGGATCAATGTGATATTTGGCCTCGATAATTCCAGTTTCAGGCCAATCAAAGCACTTTCCGCAGGGTTTCCAGGATACTATTTATAGTAAGTCGACAGAGTTCAGTTTTCTTGGTATTTCAGTATTGGACTTGGAGCATATCACCAAGAGCTTTCCGGCAAGCTATCACACGTCATCTTCCGAGTTAGTTTGGTCCTCCATTTTAATTCCAGAAGATTTCATACTTTATTATTATGTCACTTTATGATTAAATGGTTATATTAATTTAAAGTGACTTAAAGTGGGAATATGAAAAGTCAGAGAAGGGAAACTGAAGTCCTAGTTGTTGCTTTAAAAGAAAGAATGGAGACTCATTTGGGATATGCTTAGTTTATGAACTCATTTTCTCTTGGAGAATCCATGGAGCTTCTAGCTTTCGATTTTGAAACTGAAGACGGAAACCTTCAGGCTTTCTCGGTGGATTGGACGAAAACCCAATTCATCTCTGAGGTGGATCCGCGATGGAGTTCACCATTGCATTTCCAGGTTCTTGTCATTTGATATTACTGTTGCATACTGTAGTTCAGATTTGGATTGTTTGAAATCCCATTGTTATTGTATTGTTGTTGTATAATGCAATAATATTTGCTGAGGGTTTTATTGGAGCACATTGTTGGTTTATTCCTGTAGAATCAATATGTTTATTGAATGAATGTATTTGTTTAAATCTTTTGAGTTATATTTGAGGAACTTTGGGGAAATACCCGGTTTGGGACATTTCAGTGGTATCAGAGCTGGTTTTCCTGCCAGTCTGTGAGGTTTCTTGAGTAACATAAGTACGCTTGTGTTGAATTTATAAGATTTGGAATCTGGTTCAGAGATAAAGGTTTTGTTGAAGGGTTTAAATATTGAGGCAAATAGTATTAGGGATAGATATTGTGTTTACCATGCGGATGCAATATTGTTGTGAAAATACAGTCGCACTCCGCCAATGCATGAACGAGCCTCATGTTGGAGAATCGAACATTGTGGCCGATTCAATACATTCATAAATAAATATATGGAAAGCGGAAGATTTTAGTGAGACTGGTGATATCGAGTGAGTCATTAGTGAGCATTATAATAATATATTAGAGGATGGATCAAATATTTTACATGTTGGAGAGATGAATTAGGCGTGGGCCCGATCTTGTTTGGTCGAATATATTTAAACTACTCTACATCTGCCATGGAGAATTCTGTTGGTTGCATTATGTTTGGAAGGGAAAATTCCCTATGAGTCGAGTGCCTTCATAAGGCGAATACATTTCATACTACTGTGGGTTTATAAAACATGAGTCTTGAAAATATTCTGCCACGGATGTGTTTGGGCCATGAATATTATCGGACCCTTATTTTATTATTTCATATGCTTCATTGGCTTATTACTATAGTTGGGAGGAAAGATTTGGAGCTATTATCGTTTGTGGAAGCGCTTCAAAGAAATTAAAGATTACATTAATATTGCCTATCTAAGGTTGGGTGGTCATTGGGACTGCCTTAAGGCTCGCATGTTGATTATCTGACACACAGGAAGGTTACCGGTTGAGGGAGACCAGATATATATCAATTCATCCTCCCATGTATTGGGACTGTGGACTCACGCAATCTCCCGCCGGTAGATAGCACACGAACTATGTTTGATCGTCCCTCCCCTACATATCGGGTAACATGAGCTATATTACTGGTATCGTGAGTGCCTCCCGGACGGCAGGCGAGCATCCTTCCTGGCTTCCGCAGCAGTAGAAAGAATGCAGGGTTGCTAGACCCGACACCAGGTCAAAGGCGTGTGACTGCTGCATTCCAGTATCACAGCGCCAGTTGCTGGAGTTGTTCCGCTCACAGCCTCAGTACAGAGTGAGCCTGTTGTGTGCATATTGGTTGGCTCTTGTTCCATACGCACTGTATATTAAATGCATGTTGGGAATCACAACGCACGTAAGAAAACAGCTAAATACCCCGTGCGGAGAGTGGAGGAATGGTTACGCAAGGATCTTTGGGGTGCCAGTAAATAGTGAGACACGGCAGCACCAGGTTAGGGATGAGTTTGGTGGCTGGGCCCTTCACGACTTTCGGTTGCCTACTGTGACTCCATAGCAGTCACGACAGGCTAAAGACGGCGTACACAATCCTAGGCGCTTTCAAGAAGAGGAGAAAATCGCAGTAGCCTCCCCATTATATGGTGGTATCACACAGGTTGGATTTGATATTGTAGTCTTGAGACACCAGCGTAGAGCCAGATTGACCCACTGTGTCTTTCTTCCAATTTTGCATTACTCTGAGAGTTTGTTTTAATATATGTTGTATGCTGGTAGTGGGAATTTATTAAAATCTAGTTTTTATCTTGTATCCTTGTGTATGTCTCCTTGAATACACTGAATATTATACAACAAACACCTCTCAAACACATATGCTATTGCAAGTGAACTGCATTTAGAAACAAACCCCTGCAGTTGAATGGTTCAAACTTTATGTCAGAATAGTACAGTGATATTACGGTGGTAAAATACATTCAGCAGAGGGAATCAAAAAAAACTTAACAGATAGTGATACACTATTACATATCAGAATTGTGTTAAAAATTTAACGAGACTACCAGACCGAGATTCACAGTTGATTTCCAGAGATTGTTCAGAAAGTGTTGGAAAATCATAAATATTATTGTGACGACAGCATTTCTCAGTTACAGAAGTTGATTCCGTCCATTGCATGAAAGCTTAGAGAAATTTGAATAATGGAAACCTTGGAAAGCCCTGTATTCTCAAAGAATTCAATGACACATTTTATGGTGAGCAACTACGGGACATACGAAAAGAAATTGAAATAGGAAATGAATTATGTTGCCTTGGATGGCAATTAGGGAGTAAGAAAGTTATGGGAGATATGCTTGCCAAATTAGATGAGATAGATTCATATCTATCTAGGATACACCAATCTGATTGTAGGCTCTTCAATTGGGCTATGCAGCCCTCAATGGTTGTTTTGGTCCAACACAGGTTTATGGAACATCCACATAAAGATGTTAGGCTTGCAGTTGCCTCATGTCTCAGTGAGGTCACATGGATTACAGCCCCTCTTACACCTTTGAATTGTCCCTAACCGGATATTTTTCCCAAATCCCTCAAAATATCTCAGAACATTTAAATAAATACATGCATGCAATTAAACCATTGATTCACAACAAATAACCAGCAATATGTTCCAATAAACCCTCAGCAAATATTATTGCATTATACAACAGCAATACAATAACAATGAGATTTCAACAATCCAAAATCTGAATTACAGCGTGCAACAATCATATCAAATGACGAGAACCTGGAAGTGCAATGGTGAACTCTGTCGCGAATCCACCTCAGAGATGAACTGGGTTTCCGTCCAATCCACCGAGAGAGTCTAAAGGTTTCCGTCCTCAAGTTTCAGAACCAAAAGCTGAAGCTTCCTGGATTCTTCAAGAGAAGATAAATTCATAAACTAAGCATATCTCAAATGAGTCTCCATTCCTTCTTTTAAAGCAATAGTTGTGATTCTTCAGTTTCCCTTCTCTGTCTTTTCATATTCTCACTTTTTGTCACTTTAAAGTAATACATCCATTTAATAATAAAGTATGAAATCTTCTGGCATTAAAATGGATGACCAAACGAATTCAGAATAAGACGTGTGATAGCTTGTCGGAAAGCACTCGGTGATACGCTCCAAGTCCAATACTGAAATGCCACGAAGACTGAACTTTGTCAACTTACTATAAATAGTAAGTATCTGGAAACCTTGCGGACTACTCTGATTGGCCTCAAATTGGAATTCCCTAGGCCAAATATCATACTGACCCTAGTCAAGCCCTGATTAGCCTATCAGGCCAAGATAAAACAGCTAACAAGGCACAGAAATATTGTGCCCTAAAAAGGGGACATTACAAATCCTACCTTCTCGAAGATTGCTTGCCCTCAAGCAATCGGTATTTGCATGCTGAGACTACAATGCCTAGATCCCATACCAACCTCAAGGAAGCTGCTCCACCAATCTGTTACGCAAAACTAACACAAACAATTTGTCCAGACTTGTGAAGCCAATCATCAAGACCACATAGCAGTAATGCATTAATTAAACTAATGTCGGGATCCCAAATCACCCCATGTGCCTGATCAGTCGAATCAACCTGTCCTATGTTGCCATCATCTGTGAGAAAATCCTCAATCCAACTGAGAGCCTCAATCCAATTGAAACCACAAGCACCACTAAGGTCAAATGAAGGAGGGGACCTAACATTATACCAACCAGCTCCCTGAATTATCGCTAACCAGGAGAAAGTTCCTCCAGGGTCCCACAAACAAAAGGGCCACCCATCTCCCTAACTGACTGAAATATCCTGTCAATCCATGCCCATAATGAGAGAATTGCCCAAAATGTCCAATTACCACAACACTGTCCCTCCAATATGTAACCCAAACCGGAAACTGTACTGAAGAAGCAAACTACCAAAACGGCAGGACATGGCTTCCTTCGTCCTGAAGGGAAGTGTATCAAACCTGTCATCCATCCCATACATAATAGACTCTACGCAAACATCATCATCATGTTCAAAATCTGTGATGATAGAGTTACCATAGGCACTGGATGAATCAGTACAGTAATGTGGTTGAGTCCCAACTGTGTGAAGAGGGGAACGAATCAAGGGATACTCATCAACACTGTATTCTCTCCTTAGGTACCCCTTGGTCATACTAATTACCAAGTTTCTATCCAAGGCTGATTTGAAATCAGCATTATGTCCATCTGTCAAAAGTGACAAGGCAGCTGCCTCCTGGATGCCATCAATACTAAACATCTCTCCATCACTGATCTCTCCATCACTGAGAGATAAAGCAAGGAAAAGCGTACCACCCATCATGCAATAAGTCACAACTGCCCATCCTGAACTGCCGATGTAGAAACCAAATTGCTCAACAACTGAACTCGCCTAGTTACTCCAATTTGGTGACCAAGACTCGTCTCTAGTAACTGAACCTGGGTCCCAAATCCATCAATCAACCTCATCCTCGTCATGGGATAGGAAATACCTTCCTCGTCTAGCTCAAAAAAGGGATTATCAAATGTCAAATCAGCATCCATCTCAAACAAGAAATTGTCAACCGATTGAAAGTTATCCAACTCATAAAGAGGTTCTGGATGATCTAGCGATTTGTTATCTGATCTTTTGGGAGAGCTATCCAAGTCATAAGTTTGTTGTATGCTATCAAGTTCATGAATCACTTCCTGAAAGAACTCTGAATTCTTTCAGGAACTGAAAAAGGACAAAAAAAGGTCTGAATTCTTTCAGGAGCTGATTCAGGAACTTGATAGCATACGACACACTTATGACTTGGATAGCTGCCCCAGAAGATCAAGTACCAAATCTTTGGATCATCCAAAACTTCTTTGTGTTGGATAACTTTCAGGCAGTTGACAATTCCTTGTTTGAGATGGATGTTGATTTGACATTTGATAATCCCCTTTTTGAGCTAGATGAGGAAGATATTTCCTATCCCCATGACGAGGATGAGGTTGATTGCAGGATTTGGGACCCAGGTTCAGCTATTAGAGATGAGTCTTGGTCACCAGATTGGAATAACGAGGTGAGTTCATTTGTTTAGCAGTTTGGTTTCTACATCAGTGGTTCAGGATGGGCACTTGTGACTTATTGCATGATGGGTGATATGCTTTTCCTTGCGTTATCCCTCATTGATGGAGAGATGTCTAGTATTGATGGCATTCAGGAGGCAGCTGCCTTGTCACATTTGACAGATGGACATAATGTTGATTATAAATCAGCCTTGGATAGAGACTTGGTTATCAGTATGACCAAGGGGTACCTAAGGAGAGAAGACAGTGTTGATGAGTATCCCTTGATTCGTTCCCCTTTTCACACAGCTGGGACTCAACCACATTACCATACCGATTCATCCAATACCTATGGTAACTCTATCATCACAGATTTTGAGCTTGATGATGACGTTTGGGTAGAGTCTATATAGTATGGGGTTGTTGAGCTTGGTATGCCGATAGTGTTTGATGGTGTGAATTCTTCACACAATGATGCGCATTATATGACTCTTGGTATAGAGAGACAGTTATGGAATCCTATTATCGATTCAGTTTTCCTAGAGGAGTCAGTTAGTGCATCACATTACAACCTCATTGTATGGGAGGCATTTGGTTCTCCATTCAGCCCACTTGCGGAGGACTTTCTTTCCCGACTATTGCATAAGTATGGGATGGATGGTAGGTTTGATACACTTCCCTTCATGATGAAGGAAGCCATGTCCTGCATTTTTGGTAGTTTGCTTCGTCAATACAGATTCTGGTTTGGGCTACATATTAGAGGGACAGTGTTGTGGCAATTGGACATTTTGGACAATTCACTCATTATGGGCATGGATCGATAGGATATTTCAATCAGCTGGGGAGATGGGTGGCCCTTTTGTTTGTGGGACCCAGGAGGAACTTTCTCCTGGTTAGTGATAATTCAGGGAGTTGGTTGGCATAATGTTAGGTTCCCACCTTCATTTGACCTTAGTGGTGCTTGTGATTTCAGTTGGAGTGAGGCTCTCAGTTGGATTGAGGATCTTCTCACAGATGATGGCAACACAAGGCAGGTTGATTCGACTGATCAGGCACATCGGGTGATTTGGGATCCCGACATTAGTATGATTAATGCATTGTTGTTGTGTGGTCTTGATCAGTGGCTTCACAAGTCTAGACATGTTGTTTGTGTCAGTTTTGCACAACAGATTGGTGGAGCAGCTTCCTTGAGGTTGGTATGCGATCTAGGCATTTTGGTCACAACATGCAGATACCGATTGCTTGAGGACAAGCAATCTCTGGGAAGGGAGAATTGTAATGTCCCCTTTTTCAGGCACATTATTTTATGCTCCGTCGTTAGCCGTTTCATCATGGTCCGGTGGGCTAACCGAGGCTTTATATGGATCAGTGTGATCTTTGGCCTAGGTAATTCCAGTTTCAGGCCAATCAGAGCAGTTTCCACAAGTTTCCAGGATACTTACTATTTATAGTAAGTCGACAGAGTTCAGTTTTCTTGGTATTTCAGTATAGGACTTGGAGCGTATCGCCAAGAGCTTTCCAGCAAGCTATCACACGTCATCTTCCAAGTTCGTTTGGTCCTCCATTTTAATGCCAGAAGATTTCATACTTTATTATTATGCCAATTTATGATTAAATGGTTATATTAATTTAAAATTTTAAAGTGACTTAAAGTGGGAATATGAAAAGTCAAAGAAGGGAAACTGAAGAGCCACAGCTGCTGCTTTAAAAGAAAGAATGGAGACTCATTTGGGATATGCTTAGTTTATGAATTCATTTTCTCTTGGAGAATCCAAGGAGCTTCCAGCTTTTGATTCTGAAACCTGAGGACGAAAACCTTCAGGCTTTCTCAGTGGATTAAACATAAACCCAGTTCATCTCTGAGGTGGATTCGCGACAGAGTTCACCATTGCATTTCCAGGTTCTTGTCATTTGATATTACTGTTGCATACTGTAGTTCAAATTTGGATTGTTTGAAATCCCATTGTTATTGTATTGTTGTTGTATAATGCAATAATATTTGCTGAGGGTTTTATTGGAGCATATTGCTGGTTTATTCCTGTAGAATCAATATGTTTATTGCATGAATGTATTTGTTTAAATCTTCTGAGTTAGATTTGAGGAACTTTGGGGAAATACCCGGTTTGGGACATTTCATTTCTATCTCAATTTGCTTGACTATGGGCTCAAGGAATATCGTCAAACACTTGTCCTGCAAAGTCTTTACCTAGTGTTCTTTGTTTCAGCTTGTATTGTTTCGGTCTTGTACGCTGCAATTGATGTTTTGAATGCGTCTAACCATAAAATATTGACCAACAGTGTCATAGGAATGTTATGCTGACTGATTTTTGCACTTTTTACATGCATATAAGTGACTGGAAATAATAACTACAGCTACTTGACAAATCATCAAACACTTGGCAGACAAACTCAACAGTTACAACTGATTGACATTATGTCATACACTTGTCATGAAAGCTAGTAAGCTGATTATGATCAGTATAGACATGACATTTCATCAAACATTTGTTGTGCAACTTATCTCTCCTAGAATTGCAAACTAATTAAGCTAATTACAAACTGAATTTGGACCTGGTACTTTAACGCTGATAGAAATGAGTCCTTCAAATGAAACACAGCTTGTTGGGAATTCTGAAATGATGTAGCCGCCTGGAATGCACATGAGAAACCCAACGCCAAGGATGCTGGAAGCCCAGAGAAAGACTAAACGCTGAAATGGAACCCTTCCCAAGCACTCTCGAACCCTCAATGGCTCACGCGGCTGCTGGTAATTACAACGGATGCCCTTTATTATGTCTCACGCTGAACCTTGTGGCTGGAAACTATCAATTACACCTGCTCATTATACCTGAAGCTAGTTCTGAAAATAATTATGGATTCTAAACATCAATTCCTTCACCATTGAATTCAATCATGGCCTCTAGTTGAAGCCATAGCATTGGCACAATTCATTGGGGCGTTTAACCAACTCAAAGTGCTGATAAAACTTGGAAGAATTCACAATTCTTCAAGTTGAAGTTCTGAAACCCTTGTTTCAATTTCCTCTCAACACAAAACCAAATTAACCAATGCATAGAATGGAGTTCCATATTCCTTCATTTGCTTTTATATTTCTCCCAAAGGTTCGAACCAAAAGCTTCTTCTTCAAGACACATTAATGATTTTATCATTTGCTTTTGTTGTCATATTTTGACTTAGAAAAATAATATTAATCTTGGGCATACTTTTCCAATGAGTATTAATTACTCATGACCCTCAAATGGCCCCACTTTATTATTAAGTCAAACTATAACTTTATAATATAACTTAAATGATTAAACATCATTAAAGGCCATTAAAATATTAATATCTCATTAAATACTCATTATTTTGACGAGATGTTTGAACCAGGGAGTCAACCACTGCATCCACTACGCATCCATTTGCCTTACTAAAAATAGTAAGGGTCCCTCTCTAGCATCCACATACTTACTATAAATAGTAAGTCCCTCAAAACGGAACCAAAAACCTCTGAATGTAAATTCCTCATAACAGATGAAGGATCTAGTGAGATAAACCCTTACAATGGCCATCTGAAGAGCTCCAAAACTCCCAAACTGGACCCCTCTAATCCACCATACTAGCCTACGAGGGTCAATTAATAGGCTAGTCCCTCAAACTCTGATGCTCACAAAAAATGGGGACATTACACAAAAACATGAGGATGACCCTGTAGAATGTGAAACCTTATGCAATAAGGTGGAATCAATCATTCATCATCGTTGGGAAAAGATAACCACCCCATTGCACCTCCTTGCAGATGCCCTATCTCTGAGGTAGTATAGCAAGAAAGTACTTTCTATGCCAAGGAGATTAGCACCATATAGAGATGAAGAAGTTGCTAATGGGTACAAGCAGGCATTTACTAGACTCTTCCAGGATGAAGAAGTGGAGAAAGAATTTAGGAAAGAATTTGGCATGTTTGCCTCAGGAAGAAATCATACTCCAACAATTATTAATGACCAATACGACATGGAAGCTATCATGTGGTGGTATGTCCATGGTCAAAAATTTGGGTACCTCCAACCTCTTGCAATCAAGATCCTCTTACAAGTTTTTTTTTTTTACCACTTGTATTCTACAATTTAGTACTTAACATTCTTTAATTTACTTTGCATTTTTATTTTTATTTTTGTGAAAACTATCCAAGTTGCAAGTTCTTCTGCCACTGAACGAAATTGGAGTACATACTCCTTTATCCACTCAGTGAAGTATAACTAGTTGGGTTCAAAAAAGCTGAAGACTTGGGTTTATATTCATTCCAACTTACGTTTTTTGTCACGTAAGGAGGAACACTACAAGGATAGGGCAGTGAAGCTTTGGGATGTAGCCCCTGAGTGTGCCAAATTTGATGCAACCATTGAGGATCTTACTAGAGTCACTACAGCTTATGATGATGACGATGACATCCCTACAAATGGTGCATCTAGTGCGAGTGGAACCGCTTTGGGTTAAAATGATCTTGAACTTGCAGCAGCTGAAGATGAAAATCCAATAGACGATGATTTTTTTATAATCCTTTTGATGATTGATGAATCATTAACTACATTTTGAAATTGTAATGATTTTCTAATTTTCATTGGAATCGTGAAAATAGACATATATGATATGGCTTTTTTGAATATTTGTGAACTATCAATTGGCATTTGGCATTGATCAATGATGAAGTATCATACTATCAAATGATTTAATTCAGTATATTTCTTTAATTTTTTTGTATATATATACAAATACCCAAACGCATCCAAAACCCCCCCAAAAAAAATCACGTATCCACGTACCGGGTTCTCGTACCCACATCCGCATCCAAATTTGAACCGGTAACTTAGCCTATTTGTATAATGCCATAGATAGGGCCAAAGAGGCCATTTTGCATTATTAAAGTGATAAAAAAAAAATCAGATAATATAACAAATCATCAATCATAGATGGACAAAACAACTCCACTAACAAACACCTACCTTGACATAACACGTAAACCCAAAATTTTCTTTCTATAATAAATGTAAGGTTAATGAGGAGGCAATGGCAAACAACATTCAAAACGTCCATGCATAGAGAGGATAAAATTTGATGATAAGATAGAGACAAAAACCCTTGATGAGTTGGAGATCTACAAGCGTGTAGCCAAGAGGCCCTTTTTTGAGCTCAAGCCATTCAAAAGGCAACTAACAGCCAAAAAAAATCCTTTCATTTTTAAATTAAATTTTAAATGATTTTTTAACTTGATTATTACATTTTTAAATTTTGTATTTGTAGATTTGTGGGTAGAAGAGTTACAATGCTAGCGCACCAAATGTTTAGAGGCTATCCATATGTTTTTGTCCCAAACCTATAGTGCTTCTAGGTGGGAATGCAATTGGAGCCAGATTGAGAGCATTCACTCCCAAAAAATAAAAAAAGTTGACCCATGATCAACTCAATGATCTTATCTTCTCCAATACAACCTTTACTGTTGAACCAAAAAGGTGGTGGGTACTTCTCATGATGTCATTGACTGGGATGGCACAGTTCCATTTGCTGAATGGATTATCGAAGATCATAATGATATCATGTTCATTAATGAGGATATCGTTGAATTGGATAAAGCGGTAGTGGCAGCAACAAAGGTGGATGCGTTGGAGGAAGATGAAGACATTTTTGAGGAAATGATAGGCTCTCACGCTTTATCAACTTACCTTTTACTTTGAGGCCCAGAAATTTACATTACACTAGGAGGCAGAAGAGGAGGATGTAGATTGTGTTTGGCTTTCTGAAATATGTAAACAATTAAAGTATTCTTAAACAATAATTATTTATAATTTTGTTGCAATGCAATGTATTGTTTAAGTTTGAAATTCCAATTTTTGTGCTTTTAAGGGTCCAATGATACGTAATCCATGAATTATCATAAATTGATAGTCATAAGATTTATGGGTTCTCCAAATGCATTAAATTTCTCATTTTTTGTGTAATCATTTTTTTTATGCCACGACTTTCAACTTTTTGCAAGTCCTGAGTCTAGGTCAAAATTCTGGGCTGTCAAGTCCATGTCAAGTATGAGTTTCCAACTATGCTTCCACCAATTGATTGAATAGACCTATCAAATAAAAGAATTTCAGACTAAGTAGTAATTTTGTCCTTTCAGACCTTCAACAAACATCTAAAACCATTAGTAACCCCACTGAACTCCAACCCTTTTTCAGCAATCAATGTGTAAGGCATGTGTTTAGAGGCTTAGCCGCTTAACAATGGGACCAAAAGGGTTTTCAAAGTTCTCCAAAGCTCTCTTATTGTCATCATTTAATATTTTAATTCTTTGGAATCCATTGACAAAGGACGAAGGATCGTTTCAATAGAAATCTTTAAATTCAACTCAAGGTTACCTATATCAGTATCTGCTCAAATAACATCATATTCTTTTTCATCTGAAAACTTCTTTTGGTAGAATTTTTGCAAATGTCACTATTAGTGACATCTATATTATTTCTATCCAAAACACCATTCATACCTTCTTCAATACAACCAACTGCAACAAAGATATTAGCATCGTGAACCTCAGATTCTTTATTCAACAAGGGACAATTTGTTCTCTCATAACCATCTCTTTTGTTGAAAAAAAAAAGTATTTAAACCCCAAGCCCTTTAACTTTACTTGTTGCCATAAAACCATGAATAAACTATGGGAAACAATGAACCAATTTCAAAGAAATCAATAATTTAGCATTCATATGTTGCAAAGATTACTGAAAATCTTCCATTTCTATAACCTCGTTGTAATGTCACCAACTATATTATTTCTATCCAAATCACCATTCATACCTTCTTCAATACAACCAACCGCAACAAAGATATTAACATCGTGAACCTCAGATTCTTTAATCAACAAGGGACAATTTGTTCTCTCATAACCATCTCTTTTGTTGAAAAAAAAAAAGCATTTATACCCCAAGCCCTTTAACTTTACTTGTTGCCATAAAACCATGAATAAACTATGGGAAACAATAAATCAATTTCAAAGAAAACAATAATTTAGCATTCATATGTTGCAAAGATTACTGAAATTCTTCCATTTCTATGACCTCATTGTAATGCCCCCAACTAAATTTTTTAAATACAAATTTTCTGATCTGATCTAAAAAACTAAACTCAACATAAAATATAATATAACATTCACTTCCAACTTCATAATAATTTATTATATATGGAAATCACATGATATATCCAAACATGCAAAAACAAATATGGAAATTTTCCTTCCTTGCTACAGCTTTTCTCTTCCAAAAAAACAATGGGAAAACAATGAAAAACTATGCTAATATGCACGCACAAACACTTCACCACCGAGATTGAGTGATTAATATGGATATGATGAACAGACAAACTCTGTTATAAATAAGAAATGATAGCAATTACAGCTAATATACAAATCTGCAAAAATCCCAATAATGTTGTAGGCTCGTAGCTCATTCCTTCACGAAATCTACAAATAACACAATAAAAATAATAGAAAAATGCAAACAATTGAATTGCAATATAACCTCTAAGTTAGATTGCTCTCAAAAACCCAAAGGGTTTTCATCCTCTATTTCAGCATCCAAGGCACTTCGTCCTCAATGGATGATTGAACACAAATGCTCAAACAATTCGTCATAGTTTCGCTACAAAGATATTGGATGCTAACAATGAGAAAATCACTGTCATTAAATGGATGAATGAAGGCCAACTTGGACGACCAAATTCAAATGCCCCATTCCTAGAAAAAAAATAGTAGTTTCAATAATTTCCCTCCAATGATGCTTACCTTTCATGACCAAAATTAAGCGACTCCCAACAACAAAGAGGTCATAAAAACTACCAAATAATCAGCTAAAATTAGGCTGCCACATGACCCTGGAGGTTGCAAATCTCCTCGTGAAAAATCTCAAGCTCCAAATTGGTATTCCAAAACCAACAATTAATAAAATATATTTAATATTCAATTTGGCCCCAAACAAAGTTTCAAACTATATGTTAGCATAGGTTCAAAAATGAAATATTAAATAATGATTTCCATTTCTCCTTACCTTAACCCATAGGAAATATTGGAATGGGCTGTTAGGACCATATATTCAAATTATTTAGAAAGAGGATATTACACTCACCCACGGGTTTCAAAACCTAAGGTAACAATTACCATAGACAGGATGGAACATCACAAATCTCAATTCATTTTCAAGATGACTAAAGAATTAAATCACCTAGGTTGATGATAGGGGCCCATGCAAAAGCTCTAAACATGGAACACAATAAATTCCAAAAGCCTATTGAAAATTACCATCTTTTGCTTATTGATGTTGTTAAAACTAACAAACAAAAAACCTTTATATCCCTATTTTTTTAGAGCTAGTCAAATAAGGGTAAAAGTAATCCTCATAATTACTCTGGGAGCTCCCCTTTATTCATGAGAAAGAGTTCGAATTGGCTGTTGTCATCTCCTTGATAACCATCGTTCTTTAAGTCTCCGTTGTGTGGTAATTGTGAATTCGTATGTCATAGGTATGTAACGTATACTGTTTTTCTTTAATTTTTGTTTCCTGCTTGTATTGGTGCAGGTTCTCTGTTTTAGGTATGCATGAATTGTTTTGCATGCCTAGTTGCTTTTGGAGAGTGGGATGTCCTAAGGCCTTTAAGTAATTCTCAAATTTGAAGGACTGGACTCTCCAATTTGGAGAGAAGGAATCTCCACTATTCACAGTGAAGAAAGATAAGCATCAATCTTGCTTTCTCCCAAATGGACTTCCTATGTATTAAACTTTGAATGTTCTTTGGGTGATGGTGGATTTTCAGGGGGGTGGGGACGTGTTCTTTGTTCCCTCTCTACTTGTGATGAATATAGCAATACCATAGAATTGTGGGATTAGTTTGCTAATGATCTGCCAAAAATTCAATGGTGGTGACTGTAATATGATGGAGAACAACACAAATAGGGTGGTATCAAGTTTTGCTGGAAACAAAATGAAATGTTTCCCTGGGGTAAGATGAAAAAGATGTTGAACATAGTTGACCATATGAGCAGCCATAAGAAAGATAGTAAAAGAACCTGGTATCCATGGTGGATTAATCAGAGTGGTACTAACAGAGTGTACTCTAAAGACTAGTTTCAGTCATATTTTACTTCCCTAAAGACTTGTTTCAGTCTAGTAAGTCTAGTAATAATAATGACTTAATGGTGACCCCTTATACACTTTATGAACACCACCCTATTGAGATTTCCATTTTTTGAACAGACGAAAAACTCGTGTTAAAGTCGGTAAAGAGGAAAGGTTATTTAAGCTTATGTCAGTCTGTTGAAAGAAAGGACTGTCTTGATGATTAAAAACTGTCATAAATCTGATCAGAATGGTTTCTTCTGTCTCTCATGCATTGATCACTGGAATGAACTTGTTTTAGCTATAAGTACAGGGAAAAACATCAGAGATTTAGAAGAGGAGGTGGTAAGGATGGAAAACAAGCTTCAACTCTCTCCTTGCAATAATGAATTGCTAAAACAAATGGTCAGAATTAAGCATGAGTGCAGATGCCATGAATGGAGATGCCACCAATGCTTTCTGGCTCAAAAAGTAAGAACTTGGTCCAAGATGTCTTGGCTCAACTATAGGGGTAAAGGTACAAAACATTTCAATATGAGAAGAACCAAGTATGCAAGAGAAAGAAAAATTGGCATTGTTGACATTTGGGGAACTTTGTCTAATGATCCATAAGAAATAAAAAAGACCTCCCTCACTTTCTATAAATTTCTTTATATCTCAAATGAATGTAATGTGAAGACTGAAAAGGTTACGAAATCATGTAATGATATGATTCCCCAAAAAGCTAAACACTTCTGCACATATTGAATATAATAGAGCCATCTCTAAACCCTTTGTTGTTCACAGATCTATCAGATGAGACTGCCCCCTACTTCCTTCTCTCTATTATAGTTATTGAAGCAATGCACTGTCTCCTTAGAGACTCATTTTTTGGCCCGTGTTAAAGATATATTTTTACCAGAGGGTTTGAAGTTGGTTGATATTCAGATTCCGAATGACACTTCTCTTTTTTCTATTTTTGGATGAAAATATCTTTTTCTAATATGATTATCAAACTTCAGTTGTATCATGATGCTTCCAAATCCAAACTCTGTTCTTAGAAATTTGTAGTTCTGAGCTTGATGGTTTCTCCTCCTTATTTAGATTAAATTTGGTGGGAATGGGGTGGCCCTCAAAAGACTTATTAAATCCTATGAATCTCCTTTGCTTTATCCCCTTATATCGGTGATATGTGCACCTGGGTGTTTCATAAAGTTGACGAAAAGGTTGCAAAATGGCAAGAAACCTTTAACCCTTAGCTGGAAGATTTCAGATCTGCCAAAAAGTGTATATATATATATATATATAATGCATCTGCCTGGCTTTTGGAAACTCCCGGATTGACAATCTTCACAAGTTGTTAAGAGATTTTCTTTGGTCTGACAAGAAAGGTAACAAAAAGAGACATGACATCACCTGGAAATAGTGTTGTTTACCTAGAAAGTATGGAGTAATGGATCTCAGAGATTTGAAAATCCAAGGGTTAACCTTAGCTGTTAAGTGGATTTTGAAATCCCTAAATGGAGGTGAATCTTGGAAGTACTGATAATTTACAATATTAGGAAATTCTGCTCCCAAAAACGAAAGGGAGAAGAAAGGACTGCATCTTCCTGGCTTGTTTAGAAAATTCTATATTAAGCAACAAGGTGTATTCTGTACTATCTGAAAAGCTTGGAAATTTGTCAAACGCCTTCTCACGGTGCACGTATTTATTTGAAGAATTGATGGTAGCATTCAGAATTTACAATCTCTATGTGGAATCTGTCTTATAACAGAAACCCTCTGTCTCTGAAAAGGTTTCTGCATTCAGAATTTACAATCTTTATGCTGGAATATGTCTTATAACAGAAACCCTCTGTCTCTGAAAAGGTTGCTTGACCAGGGCCTAGTTTTCAAAATGGACACAGGCAGGGAAACCTGGGGACAGCACTTTTTTGGGGCGTCCCCAATATCCGAAACATTCTGGGGACAAGGGAACACCTATAGGATGTCCCCGATCCATCCCCATTTTTGAAAAAAAGCAGCGGATGTCACGGAAACTTGGGGATGTTCCAGAAAACAAAAGGGGACGGCCAGCCATCTCCAAGACAGGTAGGGACCTCTGTGATGTTCCCTAACCATCTCGAGGGCGGCTGGCATTCCCCATAAAATGATAATGTGTCTGCATGCAGTAAGCTAAGCAGGTAGTGATGTTGACTCCCACCAACAAATAGCTTAATTTTCTTTATAAGATAAAAAGATAATTCCTTGAGCTTTGCAAGCAGCATAGCTGCAGGTAATCAGAACCTGGTTAGTAATGAGATTGAAAAAGGCCAGGTAAAGTTAAACTATTCAGATTTCATTGTATTAATTGTGCTTTTATCTTATCGAAATATAAAAATCCACTAGCCCTGTAAGTGTTTTTCAAGCTTAAAAGCTTTGAAAGAAGCATAAGTAGCAATGGGCTTACAGCTAGGCATGGAGCAACTCCGAGGACATGTAGAATCCAGTTTTAGATAGTTCTCTAAATTCATTGTTCGTGTGCATGCATTAACTTTTGTTTTTTTTTGTGTCATTATGTATTTTTGTTTTCTGCTATGTTTTGTCAAGTGTGAGCTTGAGTCAAAATTTTGCAGTGCCAAGTTTGCATTTTCCAGCTATGGTCTCTTCAACTGACAAGCTTTTTACAGGAAGAGATTTGTACAACCCTAAAAGATGGTCAATCCAAACGCTGCAATTAGATGACCAAATCCACAGGAAGAGTGATAATTTTGCTGGTTTTTCTATTATATCAAAATAATAAATCAGTTGCAATGGCAATGAATCAATATAAAAAATTATAGTTTAAGAGTAGTATCCTATCAAAACTAACTAACGAAGCAATTCTTAAATTAACATGAAAATATTGACATGGTGTTTTCAAGTCTATCAGTTGGTAAAGTACCATCATTAAGGTGCATGCTGCCAACATAATAATTCAGAGATTACTAGTATGTGTGATGGATCTTCATAAGAAATTGATAAAATGATGATAACATTGGGTTATTTCAAAATTGCATTACTTTTCTAAACAACATTAATTAGTGTGTAAGGTACATCTAAGAGTTGGTTGAGTAACACAAACTCCGTTTGCAAGAAGGAAAAGACAAGATGTTCCTAATCGAATCAAACATGCAACAAATGGATGTACTTACAAGCATGCCTGTGAAAGAAGATTCCCTTGCACTTAATATCTCCAAACTTGTAGCTACCAGCAAGAATATCCATGATGAGAGTAGCTAATTGGGACATTAAAGTCATTGGTTCAATACCAGAATCAATCAACTCCCTGGTCCTTCTTACAGTTCTGGCTGTGTCCGCTGACAAGGCCAATTCTAACAAATCTAGCAATTTCTCATCTGAAACTACTCCCACCTGTGAAGAAAAATCACAAATGATTGGGAGCTTTTACTAGTAAGTCAAAAAACAAATAGAGGCATTCAAAGCCACTAGCGAAATAGAAAAAAAGCAAATATTTCCAAATGAATAAATAAATCGCTAGAACTGTGAAGCACACCTCGCTAAGATAACACAAGGGAGCGACCATAAACAGTCTACATAAAACAAAGAAGAATTTAGAAAACATAAATAAAAGGCAGGTTTACATCATGTCTTCGCACCTTCGGCTGATCTGATTGATAAGAACAAGTGCAAGGCTTGATTCACGGCTGCTAGAGCAGGCAAGCAAATTTCCCTTGTGCAGATGACTACATCTGCTTGAAAAGGATGAGAGCACAGTTAAAGATGGCATGGCCAAGGCCCTGATTACCAGGGGCAAGGGTGCGTGGCATTGGTTGGTAAGGTGGTTTTAGTGCGGGCAGGGAGATGCCTGATGTGACTGAGGAATTTATGTCCAATTGCAAGGCTGTGGTGGAAATGCCAATTCTGCCCAATGCACCAGCTTCTGGGGAGGCTGATCCTCCCCCTTCTACTTACAGAAGCTAACCCCAGGTCTCGCATGTTTTTTCTACTTCTATTTCAAGTTGTGGGATATGCGTAAGTAGTTCACAGTAATGCAATCTATGTATCAAACTATTTTATGTATGTGCTAGCCAGCTGTAACAATGCAAAGTTCATTGCTGGATTTGCCCTACTCCATTATCTTTCCAGCTCTTAAGCTGTGTGTCCAGGCTGCAGCACATAGGGACACCATTGTGTTTTGTGCGAAAGGATCCCCAGTAAAATCCTTAATCTACTAATCAAAAATAAAACAAAAAGCAGGTCTACTAAAAAACAAAATGCCAAAAGTACCTGAAAAATAAAAATGTAATAAGTTATTCAACTGTTCGAATTGAGCAACAGAGGCATATTGTAATATCAAAGTCAAGCAAAAGCCTTTAACTCTCTAAATTTGTCAATATTGGATCACATGAGTGTATTACAACTCACAAGACAGCTTAGTATATGGCACTTATTACTAGTTCAGCTATCTTGATTTCAGACATCTGTTAAATGAAAAAAGTACCAACCTTGAGGTACCTATCTTAAATATTAGGTTTAAGCATGACAATAAAAATAAGATAGTCATCTCAAGGTTGATATCTCTTGATGATTAACAAGATAGTTGTTTTTAAGATATCTGAGCTTGTTGAAAAGACAAAAAAATAACACATTAAATTGTGGTAATGCTCATCATGTACGCCTAGGGATTTTGTTTGTTCCCACCTCACCACCTTTGAACATTGAGACTTCAGCCCTACCTTACTCTTACCTCATTAATGAGGCAGGGGCATTAATTTATATACTTTTTTCTGGAAGATATGGTTTATATATATTTTGGTGTTCATAATGGGGTTCAAAGGTGATTCTTGAGAGACTGGCTCTGTTGAGCACAACCATAGGAGAACCCACGTGGCCCAATTCAGTTCACCTAACATTGAAATTCAAGAGAACATAAGCAATATCATCAATAAACATGAGGCACCATAATGAGTATGAAGACATTGTCTTTATACTTCAAATTTTACACGTTGTAAATATGCCTCCTATCCAACCATCCTTGTAAGTATCACATTCTTTGGGGTAGTAAAATTAATGTTTCTCCAAGTGTTAATGAAGGGGGAATAGGGTTCGGAGACAAAAGGATGGAATTCAGGAACAACAATTATTTTTTTATTCTTTTGTGGAGAGCATGGAGCAGCTATTAAAAAATACATAAAATCTGATATTTGATATACTACTTATAAAACACTAATAAAGGAACTTGCAAATTATCATTTATGTAAACAAAATTAATAAGCGAAGCTGAAATTTATATAAAGTTCAACAATTTTGCCTCCATTTATCAATGTCAAAGCATCTAAGTATAATATCTATATTACTCATCAGGTTCAAGATACTAAACACAAAGTAACATTGACACACAATATAATAGGTAATCTAACTAATCAGAATCAAATCTGTGACATACTCCAAATCGTTGAGCTGCTGGACTCATCTCGCTCCTGCAACTAGCCCCCACCAGACACGTGCAACCTAATTCTCATCAATTTGCATCAGCTCCTCAAGTTCTGCACCTCACCATGTTGTTGGACTCTCATTGAATTCAATTGTCTTATCCCAAGAGGCACAACACATTGTGTACAACAACAAAATTCTCTACACTCCTGGAGTAAACCTTTTCTTCTTGATGAAAAGGATAAAATTTCCTGTAGATCAAATCCTCTTTGCAACAAAGGAAATGCAAACCTATGATAAGAGTTGAAAGCATACCAATGATGGAGGCCTATAAAAGTGCCACCCGACTCACTACATTCTTCTATTCCAAATTCTCCCTAACTATCTTTGCTAAGCTCATGTTGCCCCTAACTTTTGCAAATTTTCTCAACTTGTGTCAAATCAGTGCAGCTTCTTCTGCACCATACATCTTCCTAATTGGCTTGATGAGGCCCCTCTTGGCCCCCACATCATGTATGGGAAAAGTCCAAAAAGCCTCTACACATATCACTTTAGATTCAATGCATAGCTAACCATATTTAAAGGAGTGTTGAGCTTCTCCCACCTTCATTGAATAATAAGTTAAGAGTGCTCATCTTCAAACTACAATATGAGATCTCTATATTGAACGACCTTTGTTTGGCTATGTATAGTATCAATGCACTAATATATCTTCCCACAACGAGAAGTGTCAAAGTCATCCATATCTGATAATCATGAAAACTAGGGATATAATGAAAGGTTGTGTACATGGTATTCTAAAAAAAAATGTATCGCTCTTCAGAACTTTCTTCACCTTCAACTTCTATTATGTCTTCGAATCAACCCACCAATTCCACTCACGTGCCTTGATCATTTGTTGCAAGGGGCCTTGCAACTAAACCATCGTCTCCAAAAGGGTGAAATAAAATGCACATTTAGTTTTGATCGGTTCAATAAATTCCTTCTTGCAGAAAGATGAAATGAGAGCATGTGATGTTTGGTAATTGTGGATAGATACATGCAAATCTCTGGCATCAGCTATAATCTAGTACATCCACTCAATTAAGCCAAAGTCCTTGAGTGCATTATTCATGGCATACAGATTGAGGGGTTCAATAGCAGGGATAACTTTAAGAAACCCCCTCTAGAAAAATATATAAAATCCTGGCGAATCTCTCATTTTATTTTAAAAAAAATTAATTCCTATTGGTGAATCTCTCAGTTTTTTGGGAAAACAAATTATTTGTATTGGCGAATATTTTTTAATCACAATTTTTTTGTAGAAAACATTGGCGAATCTCAAGCAATAACCAAAATTTCATTAATGACCATGGAAAATAATTATATTTAAAGAAAAAAGAGTTCTTATAGAAAATTATTAGGCTAACTATGAAAATATTTGATGGGTTTAAGGGAACTATATAGTATCTAGTTGCTACCATTTATTTTAAATATAATCAAATAATCCTCATTGTATCGTGTGAGATAAATGTATCATTATTTTTATTATTATAATAGGACCCAAAATTTCTTCAGTGTCATTGATTTATCAACAATCCAAAGGAAATCTTAGCCCCGATAAG
>MU225713.1:1343851-1363360 GCA_018584345.1 Thuja plicata | reverse complement strand
TATATATATAACGTATAATTCTATATTACAACCTTCATTTACAACTAGATATTATAATAATGTAGATGGTCGCTACTCCAAGATTTACAACCTTTGTTTTGTTCTTGCAAATCATTTTAGGCATAACAAAAAGGTGTCATTTCGCTTCTATCTTCTGAGCTCGCTGAATAATAGTGTCATGGAGCATAGGAAAAAAGCGAGCAACCCGATGCTTCACGAAGGGCTTATTCTGTTAATTTCATAATACGCTAGAAATCAAATCCCGGAACCCATTCCCAAAAGGGTTAAAGGGAATACTAAGCAAGTTAAGCTGGATAGCAAAAAGGAGAACCCAAAAAAAAGGGTAAGGAGCAAAAAAAGGCAAATCTGGAAAGGCAGGAGGAGATTGAAGACCAAACCCTTGACAGTCAGGGTAACAAAGATGAGATTCAGGAAGAGGAGAAGGATGAAACGCCCATGACAGAAGAGGAAGCTCGAGAGAGAAATGAGGAGGCTCTGGTGAATGATAAAGACGAACAGGTGAACAAGGAGGATGCCCAAATAAATGAGGAGGAAACACCCTTGATGAGAATAGGGGAAATGAAGTCGACAATCAAGAGGTGGAAAAAGAAGAAGAAAAAAAAGAGGGAGATGACAAGGAGGAAAAAAATGAGGAAATGAATGATGGTAAGGACAAGGAGGAGCAGATAGAGCAGCTGAATTTGAAGGCTGGTAACAGGAAAAAGAAAAGACAGAGAACGGACCCTAATCACAAAACTATGGTAGGGTTTGATATCGATGATAGAATTCCAAAGAGCAAGGAGGATCACAGGGGTAGCATGGAGAATTGGCTCATGAGGAAATGAAGGCCATGAAGCAGCACCTAAATGATATGCAAGAATCTATGGAGCCCTTCAAAACCAAGCTAGAAGAAATGGAGAAGGACCTGTTGATTAAGGTAAAAACACAACAACAACGATGAGGAGATCACAGCCAGAGTCAATGCTCTTGTGGATGAAAAGTCGAAAGACATGAAGAAGCAAATCAGCCACAACGAGCATATGATAAGTATTATTCTCAAGCATAGTAGTGTAGGGATTCAAGTCTCTGTTCAAAATCTCAAAGTGTTATATGCTTACTTGGAGAGTAGTCTACTGGAAAATACTACTATTACTATAGATGACAAAGCTAGGAGCTCGGGTCTAGGGACCAGAACCCGAAGTGGCATTAAAAGGAAAGTTCTAGAGATTCCAAAAGAGATGAAAGTGTTGTAGGAGTCCATTGATAAAATGGAAGAAATGCAAAAAGAGGTTGAGGAAGCCTATGAAAGTATGATGTAGTTTTTATCTGTTTTGGAAACTTTGCTAGAAGTTGTGCTAGAAACTGTGTTGGAAACTGTGCGTCTTTTTGGCAGTTTTTTATTTTCCTTTTTTGGGTTTTGGGTGTTTGTTGGGGTCCTGCTTTTTGTTCGTAGCAGGCTTTCTATGTGTGTATGTGCTGATGATGCTTATCTCTAGTAATCTATTGTAAAAGGTTTCGGGGTCCTTTCAAAACCTTTTTTTACCTTAATCAAAAACGTATAATTCTATATAGTAATACTAAATATATTTTAAATTTATATTTATATTTTTAAATAATAAATATTTAAAATATTGATAAATAATATATTTATAATTTTAATTAGTTTAATATGCCAATCAAAAGTGTAATATATATTAAATATATTTAACTATATTTATATCATATACAATAATTAATTTAGTTTAAATTTTAATTTTATATGTAAGAGACACATATAGATAAAATATAATGTGTAGACACCTAAAATGGTAAATACATATGGCTCTGTTCTTTTAGTGTGTTGTTTATCTAGTTTTGGTCATTTGTTGACATTTTAATCAATTTTGGATCATTTTGATTATTTTGATTAATATGTTATTTGTGTCATCAATCTCATTCATTTTTTATCATGTTATTGCATTTTTCTCCCGTCGATCATTGTCGCGTGTTTGATTAATTAATTTTGATAATTATTTAATCTAGGTCCTTAGTTTGTCCATGGGAGATTAATCATTTAACTAGTTCCCCTATGTCATGGCATGTCCCCCTTTGACATAAATAAATCACATTTATTTATGACTTTTTCATTTTGTCTAACAACTAAATATGCAATATTTGATTGTCCTTTGGTCTTTTTGAAGGGAATTGGTAAGTGGGTTTTTATTATTGACCTTTAGCCCTTCTTTTCCACTTTTCCGCCCACCTTCCCTTGCTTGGTCCTTTAATGTGATTGTGTTCATCCATTTGCTTTGATCTTGACCATCCATTTCGAATTGAAAGTATATAAATTCGGGTCTTATCCTTCATTTTTGGTAGCCACAAGTTCTAGTATCCTCACCCATATGTTATCTAATTATCCTTTCTTATTGGCTATATTTATGATCTTGTAAACAAAGAGCAATATATCACATTATAGGAGAAAGAAAAAGAAACGAGGCACCATCAAAGGAATGCTTGAATTTTGGTTTCAAATTCATTGTTATTTGTGCATTTTATTTTGATAGTCTTATTGGTGAGCTTGGGATTGTTACTAACATGATTTTATGGCTTTTTTGATGACATTATTTTTCCATTAGTATGCAAAGAAAACCATCGGTCACACCTACACTAAAACATAGGCTAAGCACAACCCGACAGAACAGTTTTTACAGTGTAAACTAAAGACACAATGCAAAGTGAAAACTGAAAATGCTAAGAGGAACCTAACATGAGCAAACCGACAATGGAACCCGACAAGCAAATCAAAGTGCAAACTGACAAGTAGAAAAGAGTGGAACCCAACAGAGCAAGGGAACCCGACCAACAGACTTTCTATGCAAACCGTGCATTAGACACCGAAAGTCAGTTACATCCCGAGAAATGTGGATCTAACTTCCACATCAGATAAAACACTTGTATTTTATATTTGGAGCTTTAATTTGTTTTAAATCCATTTCTTGAGGAGAAAGCAATGTAATTGTAATTGTTTTAATCAGTCTAACTGATTAAAAACATGCAAACTAGGGATTAAGGTCAAGTTGTAAACCTTTGATCATAGAGTTAGTTTTGAACTCGTGAAACTAGAAAGGTCAAATCTATTGTATAAATAGATGTGTAAATCATTCATTATTACGGATGTGAGAATGATAGTAGCCAAGGAGCACATATATGGAAGAGACTGAGAGTTTCAAGAAGCAGAACAACAAATGATGAATTTGGTTACCAAGAACCATACACAAGGCTACTCGAGTAGCAAAGGTATTATTCAATCACATTAGGTGATATATTGTACATGTAATTTTTAATTGGTCTGTGATCAACAATTATAGATTGCATACACTCAGGTTAATGAATATTTTTGACTACATTCTAACAAGTGTATCAAATAGAAGAAATCCTTTCTGTAGACACCCGAAAATGGACAGGCTTGCGACTTTACATTAAAAACACTAATTTTCATCTATTAATTAATGGTTTTTTTAATCGTTGATTAATCATCTATTTTCCTCCAAATTCATTCCCCAAATCATCTAATCAAATTCCCAAAATTAATTAAATAATTAATTTTATTTAATTAATTAACCTTAATTGATTAATTACCAATAATTAATTAATTAAATTAAATTTCCTATAGTTTAAATTCAAATATTTAAACTTACTAATTAAATTCTTCCAATTAAATTAATGTAATTTCATTCAATAAAGCAATTCTAAATCAAAAAGAATTCAATTATCTCACATGTTGAAAAATTTAATTAAATAAATGAATTAAATATTCATTTATATTCAAAGAGATAACTCCAATCAGATCACATGGGTTACTCCACCCATCTCTCCAGTCCACATGGGTAACTTCACCCACCTCTTCAGTTCTGAAAGGTAACTCGCTATTAACTCTTCAATAAGCCAAACTCTATCTCCTCTTTACCAAATGAAGAGGTGGGGTTTACTGATGGCTTCTCTAGTTCCTTTTGATCTCAACCGTTCATCTCCCTATCTCTAGGATTGATCTCAACCATTCATTTCATCCCCAATTCGTATATAATAAACCCTTCATAACCATTTGAAGGATCCAGGATTTCAAGCTCTCATGCGTCATTACTATGTCAGTTTGGTTCTAGCATTCAAGTCATCTTGCGATCACACACACATTTCAATTAGAAAATTCTTGACACTTCTCACGTCATAGACGCTGCCCACACCAATACTGAGCATCAAAAATAGTGTTTCGAAAGGAGTAGAGAGACAATAGAAACTTCAAGCACTTTGGGGTTTGCATTCATTTGTTTTCCTTTCTTTGTTTGTACATTTTATTCGTTATGCTTCAAGTTATTCATTTTAGTAGTATTTGTGTATTGGATGTATATCATTTGTAAAACCTTTGCTACTAACCCTCGCCTTTGGAAAGCTTGGGAATCATGGATCACAAACGAAAAGAGGAATACACTTTCAAGAAAGGTGGATTTAACAATCCTTTGTAAATCTCTTAACCGAGTGCACACTAAACAGTGTTGTTAAAGCTCTTAACATAGTAGACCTTAACCAGTCTCCACATGATACTCCTAACAGGGTAGATCATCAAAAGTGATCAAAATTGTAAGCCTTAACCAGCCCCTTCCAATCTGCAAATAGTGAAGTTTTGTGGGTCTCATCCCCACTGTAGTTTTTACCTTTTAACAGGGGTTTTCTGCGATATCATATCTTGTGTTATGTGCCAATTACTTTCATGAAGGTTTCTATCAATGTCTACAAACAATTAAGGTTGTGAATTGATATTACATGCATAAAGAAAGAACAACAGATAGATCGGTAAAGCTAAATTTGATTACATGGTTAAAGGTGAGATTACCTAAAAAGTTTTAGAGGTACTGATTCACCCCTCCCCTCTCAGTACATACTTCCCATTAATTCCAAAAATTGGTATCAGAGCTAGAACTCTTGTTTTGAAAAGTTAAAATACTTAAGAGAAAAGATCATACAATGGAGAAGTATAGGCTTGATAAAAATATTGAGAATCAGAAGCTGGAGATACATATCTTCTATGAGCAATACAAGGCTGCAAGAATCAAGATGAGAGAGCTACTGGATGAGAGAAAAGTTATGGAAATTTGGAACAATGAAAAAGATTATCAAGAAGAAGAGATACTAGATCTATTTGAGTCATCAACATCTACATCCAGCAATTCATCAGATACATCAGAAGGGAGCATGACTATTCTAAACGAATCCAATCAACATCTGGTAGAGCAAGTAAATATGCTGCAAATCAGTCAAGAGACACAGATGATAAAAATGATTGATGTCATGAACAATGTTGGACAAGCTGAGAAAGAAAGAACATTAGCAATTGATGACAAAAGAAAGATCATTGAAAGGCTACAAGAAAGAGAGTCATAAATTCAAAGACTTAATAAACATCATCATGAGATCACCATTCAGATAGTTCTGATGAGTAATGAGGCAAACCGGTTGAATACATAACTGATGGAAAATTGGAAGCTATTGTTGAGCTAAGAGAAGAAAATGAAAGATTGAAGCATGAGATGATGATCCAAAGACAACATACAGACATGATCAAGAGAGCTGAAGAAATCACTAAAATAATGGATGATTTTCTTGATGGACAAAGAAGAGTCAACAATAATACTAGACTTGGGTACACCAAACATGGAGAATCATCAAATCAGTCTGATCACAAGGATGTCTTCACAAATCCAAAGCCCAAGAAGCTGACATGCAATCACTGTGGAAAGCAAGGCCACACATCAAATGTTTGCAGAAGAAAAATGAAAGGTATTCCTAAATCTACTTTCACATTCATAGGTTATTGTTATAATTGTAACAAGAAAGAACATTAAGCATATGAATGTAAATCTAAGGAGAAATAACCTACATGGACAAGTATTGTCCTACTTGAAAAATGCATGGGCACACATCTTCTGAATGTAGGAAAAAGAAAATATAAGCACGGAAACCAAAAGACCAAGTAAATGCCTATCAACCGAAGAGAATCGGTAAATCCTATGTTTGGGATTACAACACATGGGCAAATTGCACAACATGTGGTAGATTTGGTCACATGACTGAAAACTGCATGAGGAAATGGATAAGAAGGTCAAGAACCTAGACTAATCCAGGAATGGAATGTTTACACTGTCATAAGGTCGGTCATCTAAGCAAAGACTGCAGAGACCGAATATCAGAGACAAGCACATTTGTCAATGGAAACACCATTGAAGACATCAAGAGGATGAGAAACAAAATTTGGAGGAAAGATACACACACTGATGAAGCTGGACCAAGCAATGCAAATGGTGACACTTTATCCAATGGATCCGGTGACATCACTGCCCCCACCTAAGCAGAACAAGTATGGAACTGCAATATACCAAGTCATATTTTGCATCAGTTCCATTACATATTGATGGAATGCCAAATTAGCATAATTAAAGATGCATCATGGTATTACTTGTTATAATTCTATAAATTCAATATCATCAGTTATTACATACCAAAAAGCATCGGTGAAACTTCAAAGGCTAAGTTGCTAAGTGCTTACCAAGACCCGACAGTCATCATGCAATGTTGACAAAGTCATTTTCGTTATATACCAAAAATCGTCGGTAAAAGAAGTGAGTTAACAGCTGCCCTGACACATTGTGTTGTTACCGAAGAGAGGTTAATATTTCAACCGATGATTCTATCTTTGCACACGAGGAGTCATTGAGCATTAATGACTCGTCCTAGGGCAAAAGTCTATAAATAGCCAATGACAAGGTTCATTTTTTTCACAACGACTCGAGCAACGAAAAAGAGAGAAACAAAGAGCACAAAGAGGACCCGATTTCAGAGCACTCCGAATTTGAACCACTACACTCCAACAGATCCTGAACGGCTACAGAGATAGAAATAAGTACCAAGCATATACCGAGAACTCTATTTGTCATTTACGGAAACCCTAAATCTAAAAAATGATGGAAACTACTTCAAGAAATTCTAAAATCAAAAGTGCTAAGGATAGCAAGATCAATCTGATCAAGAATATCACATTTGAGGAATCGAAATACAAGATATGCCCAGAGGTTGCCTCGCAACCCAACGAATCTGGAGCATTTTCAGGTATACCTCCTAGGGTTTTGTTAATAGAAGATGTTAGGTCTTACATCTACTACAAGATTGCAAAAATCGTTGTTCTAGAAGTTGAGCAAGCTTATCAGAAGCTTTGCAATAAGGATGGAACCTTAAAAGAAGAGCACAAGCACATAGAGGTCAAAGGGCTCACTAATGCCCTATTCTTCCTAAAGGTTTTCAAAACTAATTGGATTCATTTAATACTGAGCAAAGTACATGACCAAAAAATGTGGCTCGATGAGGCCAAACTTATCACCAGAGATGTGATCTATGTCGTTACCAGTTACCCCATAACCGATAATCCTAAGGCATTGAAGCACCCATCAAGACCCAACATTGAGAAGGCCACCCAAGCACAATGGGATGGCAGAGGACTTAAAGTTACCGCCATCACTAATGATGAACTCAAATTCGGTGCATGTGTGTTAGGGTATAAAATTTACCAGTCTAGAAAATTGAATAGCATAGCATCAGGGGCAATAGACACTGCACAAAAAATAGTCAAGAAGGGACTGCAGTTGGATTTATGTGAATTATTGCTAAGGATTTTGGATGAGAACATGAGAACAATAAGGTCTGCCAAGACAAACTCATGTAAGTATGGTTCTTTGTTAATGTGCATATTCTTCTATTTTCAAGAATCATTCCCATCCATCGGTAATGTAAATTGGGACACTACCAGACCGGTCACCGTACAAATAGGTGAATTCATCAAGACAGTTGGTGACAATTTTGAATCAGTGATGGATGAATACTTTAACATATTTGTTAGCAAACAAATTTGTCTTTCCACAAATACTCTTTTAAGTTTCACCCTATCACCCTTAAAAGAAAAACTATCTCTAACAGTTGGGTAAGTATCCTTTATGATCACTTCCCTCTGAATTTTGTTACAGGTATAACTCCCTAATATTGATTTTCAATAAAATTTGATAACTGTTTAACTGGTTAGCTTTTAACCCGAAATCTTATAAAGGCTACAATATCATTCCTAGATGATATGCTACTGAACGATTGTAAATGAAATAAAACTGAATAATAAATGGGAAGAAAAACAACAGTTACTTCCTCGATTGCATTTCATGAAAAATAAACAACTTCTCAGCTAAAGATAACATAATATAGATAGAATTCAAAATTAAGATATTATGAACCAACAAACATATACATAAAAGGATAAACAAGATTTCAACATAGGACACTTCTCTTTTGGTTTTCAAATAACATAGATTCGATAAACCTCACTGTAATATATTTTAGAAATTACTGCACAGGCAACTGCATGAAATATGTTCTTTCAATAATATTTAATTACTACTATCTGTTTCTTTAACCTTCTCAAAAACAAAAACTATCACCACAAAAATCTATTATCTACTAGCGATAATTTTTTCTGAACATTTTAAAAGTTTTAGCAGCCAAATAAATAGTATTAGAGCACCGAGAGGTCTCCCGAAAAACATGACCCCTCGGGCAATTAGTTATATAACTAAACCAGTAGAAAAAGGACACGCGTACTTAAGAGTTTGCATGTTAACCAAGTAAAAAAACTAATTAACCAAATTTGGTTCCTTGTCCACAGCACGATCCTCGCTCCCCACTGAACTCCCTTCTTCAGTAATCGATTGGGCAGGTTTCCATTCTTTATACACCTGGACTAGCTCCTTTGCGAACGACAGATGCGAGATCTTAGAGTTCACTATCCAGGCCATTGAGGCCTCTTTACCCCACTTCAATTTCTTCACCTTTTCTACGACATTGGGAAGCTGATCTACACACAGATATAGCATAGATTCAATCCTTTCCATCTGAGTTAAATCAGAGGCTTTAGGATTAATATTTTCTCTAATAATCTTTATCACTGAGTTGAAAGCTTCTAGAGCGCCCTTCAATTCCTGTTCACCGTATACTGATGGATAAGTATAGGTGAAATTGATCACCTTCAACTCGTTCAAGGTGGCCTTCTAATTTTGCTTAGCTTCAGACTCATATTCTTTGTTTTCTGTAATGGTGCCCCTTATCAGAGAAATACACCAGTTGATGTTCTTCATAAGGATGAATAAAATGGATTCCTCAGTGCCTTTTAGGGATTTTTCCATGTAAAATTTGTTGAAACCATACCTTTCTATCTCCATAAACTTTGTCATCGCTGATACCCATTTTTCCTCGTCTACATCCCAGACTTTTCTTTGACCTTGCAATTCTCCCATTACTGCCTCTGTATTATGAAGAATTAAATGGGAATCTTTGATATATTGTCAGCCACCGTTAAGTACTTGGGACATCCACTCATCAACTGAGGAGACTAGTGTTCGACCCCTCTAAACTTGATTTAGCAAAGTTTTACTTTTCACTGAGTTTGGGTCAAAAACCTGTGAAGATTGGGTCAGTGGCGTGGCGTCAAAGTTGCAGAAAGTATTTATGAACTGAGAGAGTGAGACTATTGGTTGCTTCAGTTCTTTCTTTTCTTTGCTATCCTTCCATGATGTTATCAACATCTGCTAAGCCGTCTCTTTGAAAAGGCGATTCTTTCCCACCCTGTCCATAGTCCCTAATTCAATTTTAGTGACTTCAAAGTCCTCAACTGCAACATCTTGTTTCTCCTCCTTCAGTTTGCAGGTGGCTACTTTTGTTGTCCACTTCCCAGTTTTAGTATCAGCAAACATTTGTGTTGTACATTTAACTTTCTTGGCCTTGGGAGTCTTTTGAGCATATTTGCTGACTATATCTTGCACTGGAATAGATACCGGAACCAAGCTCTGTTTCTTATTCACTGAAGAGGTTAGCCATCTTGGTGTATCATTTGTTGTTGTTGATTTTTCACCAGTCTTCGTAGGGGTATCCATTAAATCCAGAGTCACATCATCAAGATCGAAGAGATCTTTTCCAATTTTCTCATCTTCCCCAATTTGATAGTTTAAATCCCCAAATTTGTCATCCTCCAAATTGACTATTTCTATATTCTCTTGAGTCATCTTTCCCTTTTTCTGCGATCAAGATCTCGATCTAGTAATGCGCCGAGGCAAGGCTACAAGGGAAAGTTTTGTGACAAATTTCTTCTTGGAATCCTTATTCCGCTGCTTATCTAATGAACCTGCATTATGAGATGGTTTATGAGGATTAGAAACAGAGGGGGAGGAAAATAAAATTGAAGATATAACTCCAATTGAGTTAGGACTAGACTGTTCTCTTCTTGTCTGCAGCCATTCTTCGGTTAATTTAAGTACATGTTGTGTCCTGCACTTAATGTCATCTTCCTCTTCTTTTGACCAGTCAATATCAAACTCTTCATTCTCTAGGAGCCTTTTGAAACTAGGTTCGACTAAGTTGGAACCATCATTTGTCACCCCTTCTATATTGAACTGCAATCTCATGGGTAGGATTTGAGATATGCAGAGTCTACTATGACCTCTCTTCATAACTTGGGACTCATTTGCACAATCTTCCCAGAAATCCTCTAGATGGGGAACTGGAAACATATGAGATCTAAGGCCTAGATTCCCACTAGAAAAGTTTTTGTTATCAAAGCCTGTCCTCTCCGTGTAATACTTGAAATCAAAATGACTCAGGTCACTCCCAATACTTAATGCATCTTTAATAGTCTGAAAATTTACCTAGTTGTAATGGGAAAACTTTCTCCCATTCTTCTTCAGGAAGAAAACGTTTAAGCACAGTAGCAAGCTGCCTATAGACTTTTGCAAGGATAAAGCAATCAAAGGCATACCTAGGTAATTTTGCAGGGGAATCTTCAAAACCACCAATTCTAATATAAGTGAACCTAGGGAACTGAATGTAAAAACTCCCAAATCTTGTCACAAATTGTTGAGCTTCTGAACTCATTCTTCTGGCTTAATCCCCAGTCATCTCAAAACAGAGTTTACCCATAAAAGTATCATGCACCCTCCTGTAGTTCTGAATTACATTATCTTTACGAAGAATGAGGAAATACTCAAAAACACACATTCCATTTAACCAAGGCTCATGAATCATCCCATCCCATTTTCTACTATAGGCTAGACAATATATCAGATAAGAAGACATGAAAAAAATATATCCAATAAGTTTGGAATTATTAAGTTGTTCTCTCATAGAATCTGCAATTAATTCGGCCCAATCCAAATTTTGATTTCCTTCCAAAACAATTTGAATGTAACAGAACAACCAATTTGAGAAGAAAAATGCCTTAGATGACCCTTTGACTCTATGCAACATCACCATTACATCACTGATGTACGGGTGCACATGACTTCTATTGATTTTTTTGGGCAAACATGACCCTCCCCTCTGAGCGTTGATAACCAATGCTTGGCTATTGAAGTGCGATTTGCATCTGCATTTGGTTTGAATTTAACAAGGGACAGCGCAAGAGAAAAAGCGGAAAAAGTTCGCTCTTGAATTTGGAAGGCCGAAGCAACAATTTCTCTGTTTACAGCCATCAAGACCTCACCATTTTTCTTGAGAATCGATTTGGTTCGCTGATCATAGTTACGGATACACTCATGAACTAGCTCAGGACAAACTACTGCATGAGGGAAACAAGCAGCTATGCACAATCCACTACTCAAAATTTCGAGGGAAGGGAATTCTCTTCTACAGACCCAATAAGCCTATCAGCAATTCCTTCTACATCATATCCTTCTAAATCCATTTCTGTCACAATGGGATTTTCACATACTAGACTAGACACGCTTCCAAACAAATGAAATGCAGACTTCATACTTGCAAGAACAGACTGATAATTGTCACAAAAACTTTTGCATATTCCATAAGATCTTAAATTAAAACACTATAGGGATTGCAGTGTGACTTACCTTAATCGCTATAGAAATTTCTGCAACTGGAGCTCCGAAAACCCTTACCTTCAATCCACCCGCATACAGACAACGACATCATTTCAAAAAATAATGAATGCTAAGAAGGGTTTTAAATAAGAAATACCATGGATTTGACAATTAATTGCCCATCATTAAGGCAATAAAAGCTAGGAGAATGAAGTGACCGTTCACGCATGCAAATAATTAATGCCAGTTGCATAAACTTTTATGCCACATGAATTCATCATAAATATGACAGCTTGGACACACTTAACCACCGCCAATACTTTTCTGCATTAAAAGCCTTTCTATGTAGGGCCCACTACTGAGTGACGACGACATCCCTTTTCCTTTTGCCACATGTCACTTTTCAAAATCATTGAACACTCTTGAACACGGATGAACTAAGTTCAAGGGTGTTCTTATGTGTTCACCATTGTTCAAGTCTGTTCCTATTTTAATCTCTTGCCTTCATCCTTAAACTGAATATTTCATGCTTAGTCACTGATTCCCAACTTTAGTCAATTAAAATTCCGCACACCGCAAACATGAGGCCCCCTTTTTAGTGATGACTTTATTCGCGTGCTATTCCTTCATAAGAATTATGAACTAGCTTGAACACTCTTGAACACTCATGAACCAAGTTCAAGTATGTTCAAACCCGTTCAAACTTGTTCAAGAAAAATGTTAGCAAATGATTTTTCTAATTCCACAAACATGGATGGACCACAAGGTTGACACTTTCGCTGAGAATTTGGACATGAGGACTTAAGCAACTTTGAGATTCACAAAAATAATATGGTGACTCTACAAATCAAAAATAAGGACAAGTACCATACTTGGACTAACACTGGCTCTGATTGGGGACTGGCTTTTCTCAAAAGTCAGAGAACTCAAAAACTCTGGTTTCGCAAACTGCTGCAAAGGGCTCAGAAAAACACACGAGAAAGGAAAGACACACAACCTAAAAGCAAACTAAGACTAATATATACAACAGGACACAAGAAACCAAACTAGAACTTTAGCAATTTGAGATCTTGCCCATTATAAGAAAATGACAAGATCGTTCCATCAGGGTACGCTAGCTTAAAAGCGGTTGTTCCCAGTTCTTCAGTAATAACAAAGGGCCCTTTCCAAAGAGATTCAAATTTACTGTGGGCACCTTTCGGAGCTTTCCTTTTATCCCATAGCAAGACTTCATCTCCTTTCATAAAACTTCTGCGTCTCACCTTCCTGTCAAATATACTTTTCACTCTGGCCTGATGTTTAGTAATTTTATCAACCAAAGCTTCTCTTTCTTCTTCCAGCTTATGCAAATACATGATCCTTTTCTCCAAAGAGTCTTTAAATGTCTGATCTTCAATGGCCATCTATAGTTTAGCCGCTGAAAGTTCCAAAGGAACTGAGACTTGTGCACCTATCCCATACACCAATTCAAAGGGTGCCATGCTGATCGCTCTCTTAGTAGTAATCTTATCGGCCCAAAGGGCCTCATAAAGTTTCTTGTGCCAATTTTTGCCACTATCATCTACCAATTTCTTCATGATCATTATCAAATTTTTATTACTTTATTCGGCCTGCCCATTTCCCTGAGGAAAATAATCTGATGAATGAGCAAGAGAGATACTATGATCAAAACATAAAAGGGACAACTCCTATGAAGAGAAGTAAGTAGCATTATCAGCTACAATTTTTTGAGGTACTCTAAAACGTACCAGAATATTATCTTTTAAGAAACCACACACCACTTGAGAATTATCCCTCTTGGTTGGGATGGCCTCGACCCACTTAGTGAAATAGTCGGTCGCTCTTAGGATGTAAACATGACCTACACTTGACTAAGGATTAACAGGATGCATGAAATCGATTCCTCATTGCTTGAATGGTTCACTTACTACAACTGGCTTCAAAGGAAAGGAAGCTAATTGAGGTCTCCCAGAGAATAATTGGCATTTTCCACAGTTTCCAATGAATGCATAAGCATCCTTGAACATCCCTGGCCAGTAAAAACAATTTTGAAGAATTTTGAATGCTGTCATAGTAGATGAGAAATGACCTCCGCAGGCCTCTTCATGAAAATTTTTAAGCAACTGTAACTGTTGACTTTTATCCATGCATCTTAGAAATGTGTCGTCAAGGCCTCTCTTGTATAATACACCCTGCCATATTACATATTTTGCACCCTAAAGTCTTAAAGTCCACCTTTCCTTGGGTGTCAGTCTTTCTGGGCATTCTCCATAAGTTAGGAAATAAGCAATGTCGCAGAACCAGGAATCTGTCAAACTAACCAACAACACTTGATATGTTTCACATTCTAGATTTTCAAGTTGACTTACATTTTCTGCAATAAATTTACAGAGCCCCCTTCCCTTTACAAGTTTGGTGGGCTTTATTGTTAAGTCATATTCTTGAATCTTTGTCACCCATGTTGCTCTTTTATTCATGGCTATTTCTTGCTGCGTGAGAAGCGCTTTCACTGCTAAATCGGGGACATATACTATGGAATGAGAATGAAGGATATAGGATCTGAACTGCTTAACTGATTTCACTATAGAAAAGGCTTATTTCTCTATGGGGGAGTATTTTAGTTCATGATTTTTTAATGGTGTACTCATGAACGCGATGGGCGCTTCATTCCCTGAAACATCCTTCTGAGTTAGAATTCCTGACAAAGTGTGATCGGAAGCATAACAGTAAATGATGAAATCTTTTTTATAGTCGGGGTAAACTAAAGTTGGGGCATTTGCCACAACAGTTTTGATCACACTAAAAGCTTTTCTACCTTCTTCTGTCCATTTAAAGGGGTTTTTTTCACTCATCATTCCCACAATGTGCCTAGTTAATTCAGAAAAAATCTAGGACAAAGGCTCTTAAGAAGTTAATCTGGCCAAAGAAAGATTTGACTCCTGTTCTGATTAAAGGTAGACTGATTTGCTAAATCAATTTTACCCTCTCAAGATCGATCCTAATCCCTTCTTTGCACACAATATGGCCCAACATCTTCCCTTTGGTCACACCAAAAATAGATTTTTTAGGATTAAGTGATATGCCATGGTCTCTGCACCTCTGTACGACTGATTTGAGATCTCTGACGTGATGTTTCCTTCTTTTAGAGTACATAGTCAAAGCATCAAGATAAATTACTATAATTCTATTTTTCAAATCAGCAAAGGAAGAATCCATTGCGCTCTGGAAAGTTTCCCCTGCATTAATCAAGCCAAAGGGCATTATGTTATAGGCAAATGTTCCCCATGGCGTGGTAAAAGCAATCTTCTATTTATCTTCATCAGACACACTCACCTGATTATATCCTGAAAACCCATCAAGTAGAGATATCATTTCTAATCCGACAACCGTCTGTAAAACATGTTCCTTCTTGGGCAGGGCATAATTATCCTTTAGACTGGCCTGGTTTAAATTTCAGAAATCTACAAAGATCCTTATTTCGCCATTCTTCTTTCTGACAGGAACAATATTTGCTATCCAGGTTGAGTGATGAATAAGGCAAATGATTCTGGCTTTTAGCATCTTGTCTACTTCTTTCAGAATTGCTTCAGAAACTTTAGGATTGTAACTTCAAAGTTTTTACCTGAAGGGCTTTGACTCAGGTTTAAGAGGGATATGATGGCTAAATTTCCCTTTTCGAAAATCTTTAAGATCACTATAGTCCCAAGCAAACACATCTGTGTAGGATATCAACAAGATCTGAAGATTTTTCTTCTCCTAAATAGACAGAGTCTTACCTACTAATATCCACCTAGGTTCGGCTGTAGTACCAATATTCACTTTGTCATATTCTTTTTGCACGTTTGACTGAGTGTTTTTTCTTGAAATGAAACTATCATCTTTTCAAGAAAACAAGTTTTCTAAGGAAACCAAACCCTTGGGAATTTTATTACTCTTCAGTTGAACAACTTCTTCTTCTTCTTGTAGGGAATCAGAACTAGGCTCTTCACCATTTTCATTCATTCCTTCAAAGTAGGTGGATGAGAAAACTTATATACACGCCATGAAATCCTTAATTTGGGCATCATCTTCAAAAACTTGCAGATGTTCAATGTTATCCGGAACAGTAGGTCTATATATCATCTCAACCCTGTATGTGTCTGTTTTAAAGTCTGGGTGAGGGAGTAGTAGCGACGCTGATACAGCTAGAGAATCAGCTCTTGTATTGAGACTCCTGGGAATGGCTTCTATGGAAAAAGCTTCAAAATAATTAATTTCATCCCACACTAAGTTTCTATAATGTTTCAGGCATTCATTTTTTTACTGTAAATTGACCCTTCACTTGTTTAACAATCAGTTCAGCATCACCTTTCACAATAATCGCCTTGATTCCCAGTGTCTTTGCCTCTTGCAATCCTAATAATAGAGCCTCATATTTGGAAGTATTATTAGTGTTTTTAAAATCTAGTTTGAAAGAGAAAGGGATATATTGATCATCTGGGCCTTTAAAGACTACACCAGCCCCAGAGCCTGCACTAGCACAACTACCATCAAACTCCATTAACCAGATTTGCTCCTTTTCACCACAATCTACACAAACAGGAGGGGCTTCATCTGAGAAAATCATGTAGTTACCAAACTCAAAATCTTGGAAAAGGATTTGTGCCTTAGGATCATCAGATGGGATTACAGTGTATTTATTTTTAGCTTCAGGTTCTATTTTGACCTTTTTCTTTCCAATAGGGATAACAACTTCTGACCAATCCATCTTTATTTCCTCACCCATGTCTCTGCAGAAAGTTCTGCTTAATAGCATCCCATAGCTTGCAGGTATATCCACTACTAAAATGGTCAATTTGAGTCTCTTATCAGGATAAGCGACTAAAATAGCTTGGGCATCTTTAACTTGACCTATTAAGGGTACCTATTTCCCGTCCATAGAATAACACCTCCCAAAAGTTTTTGTCGTGGTTAAGCTTAAAGCTTTGGCAATAGATGATGGCATAATGTTATCAGAGGCTCCTGAGTCTATAATGCAATTACTCAGTTTAAGACCGTTAAGGAGCAGAGAAACATAAAAGGGATCATGCTTTCTAATTTCATTGACTTCACATTTCAATTCTGAGGTAGAAGTAGTGGCAGAGTCACTCTGATTCATAACAAATGGTGAAACAACTGTGGGAGAGTCAACTGGGTCATCAATTTGATTTAAAGTACACTGATTAGATTGAGATAGATTTGAAAGGTCACCCTTGACGTACTTGACCAACTTATCAAGTTCTTTGGGATTTAATCTTTGATATTCAGCAGGAGAGATTTGGATAGCAGAAGACTTACAAAATTCTACAATATCAAAAGAGGATGTGCCAGAATCTTTTTATACAACCTTAACATCAAGAGTCTGAGGACTGGGGGAAAAATAATTACTTACAGGACCTCTGGTCTTCTAAAAAGTGCTTGATGATGTTGGAGTGTTCTTTGAAGTCTTTTTATTTTGAGTAAGCATGGCACAAGCAGGATCCTCAAGAGTGACGAGAATATCTCTTCTTTCTGAGTTAGATTTGTATTCTAAGTAGTATGAGCCAGATTCGCTAGGTTTGTCTTGAGGCACTTCTTCTACAGTACATTCCCCTAACACATCTTTTATGGCTTCCATTTGTACATGTCTTTGCATATCTGGGCACAAATTACCATCATGATCTGTTGTCAAGTGAAAAGAACACATGATAGCCTCTTTTGGTGAAGCTTCCAAGGACAACCTTGGTTGATTAGAAGGCAGCAAGGGGGCTTTGCCATGCCAATGATTAGGCTGCTTTCGACTAATATCTTGATAAGGGGAAGGAAATGAAGATCCTTGCTTTGGTAGCTGCCTCTTTAAGAAAATTACATCATTCATAAGTCTTTGAACAACTGGATCTGTAGGAGCAGAAGTGGAAGGTTGAGAGTGAGGAGCCTGTACGTCATTTCTCCATTTTCCTACTGTAATAAGATCATTTTCTAACTCAGTGGCTTGACCTTGGGCAATAGCTAAATCAGTTGGTCTACTCCTTCTTAAGTGAAAACCTATGTCCGGGGGCATAGAGTTTACAAAGAAACATTGTTGGTTTTCTGGAGTTGGTCTTTTAGCAACAGGAATTCTATGAATAACTTTGTTATATCTAGCCACATAGTCTCTCATTGGTTCATGAATCTCTTTTTTCATTTGTGTTAATTGTGCCAACAGGGAATGTTCATCATCAGCCCCTTTAAAATGTCCTTCAAACGTGGTCTTCATGGTTTTCCAGTTTGTGATAGACCCAGTGGGCAAGTGACCAAACCATTCTGTAGCTCCCTCTAAGAGGGATTGTGCAAAGAGCGTGATGGCTACATCTTCATGTTGCACTGCCAAAATGGCAGTAACCACATTGAATGCATTCAAATGTTCATCTACCGAGACTTTGCCATCTCTGAAAAATTTAGGCAAGACTTCTTTAATACCTTTAGGGAGAGGATGATGAGATCCTAAATTTAAATGACCAACTGATGGTTGAGCCATGACTGTGTAACACCCCAAAATTGGCACCTAATAGCTTAATCAATTTTGGTGCAAATTCTCATCTTCGAAGTCCTATTGTATTAGGCAAATTCTTCTCCTGATTGACTTTAATTGACTGAGTTTCAACTGCAAAAAACCCAAATTTGCATAAATCTGGCATTACATTTAATTCCTAATTCTCAATGATTATTAGCTAAAATCCCTATGATTAATTGATTTAATCCTAAGTGCTTTTAATTAAATCAATTCCACCCCCTTTGGCTAATACACATAAAAGGAATTGAAAGGTTATTTAATTATTGAGTGAATTATCCTCAAAAAGGGAATTCCATAATTCCATGTGAAAGGACACTTATGTGGCAATAATTCACTCTTTTATTTAAATAATCTTGCTTATTTGTCTCAAATGGAGAATGAAGAGACAACTGTTTCTTTTCAAGAAACTCTTCATCCTCTTTCCATGGTTTTCTATAAATTGGGCCTTCTTTTCTTCATTAAAAGAGGAAATTTTTGGAGAGCATCAATACTATAGGCAATTTACATTTTATTTTTATGTTTTAAGCTCATTTTTGCATAATTAGGCTAAGATTTCAATTGGAATTAAAGATATATGCTTTCATTTAATATTCATTTCTATATCTAGTATTTCAATTTGATGTTCTCAAAGCTTTCATAGATTACAAGCAATTCAATTATAGACTAGGAGTATTTGCTCTCTTTTGCTAGTTTAATTGCATTTTTACTTCCATAGAGTAATTGTAACTCATTCTTAGATTAGTGCAATTCAGTTTCTTAGTTTAATTGCATCTCTTTACATAGACTAGTTGCAGATTTCTCATAGAATAATGATATTTCTCATCTTCTTGCATTCTTAAATCCTCCATGTTAGCAATGTTCAGGTTGTTGGCTCTCGTTCTGAGGGTAAAACTCAACATCCACATCTAATTAGGAGGCAACAGGTCGCTTCAATCGTATTTGCAGAACAAACAATTTATGTTTGTCTTTGTGAATTAAGCGATTATGTAAGGACTATGTTGTGTTTGTGTTGAATTCAGAGGTCCACAT